>VNJQ01003498.1:101562-263815 GCA_008042515.1 Drosophila truncata | reverse complement strand
ACATTCAATAGGGGCGTACTTCAATTATGCCTACGACTGGCAATACGGTGAGTCTCCCATTGTGCTTCTCACTTTCCTTTATCAACTCTGTGCGTGCTGTTTTGATTCGTATTAACACAGGCCTGGGCTGCAAAGTTGCCGGATTTCTGACCGTATTTGCTAGTCATCTGTCGGTGTTCACGCTGACCGTTATTACCATCGAGCGTTGGCTGGCCATAACACAGGCCATGTATCTGAACCATCGTATTAAGTTGCGACAGGCGGCTCTCATCATGCTTGGGGGATGGCTTTACTCCATGTTCATGTCCTCGCTGCCGCTGTTTGGTATCAGCAATTATTCGTCGACAAGGTGAGTCCTTCAGCTTATTGCAGTTTAAACTGATGCTGAGCTTTGATATTGCAGCATCTGCTTGCCGATGGAGAACCGAGACATATTCGACACCATGTATCTGATTGCCATTCTGGGCTGCAACGGCGTGGCCTTCTCCATCATAGCCGTGTGCTATGCACAGATTTATCTCTCGCTTGGAAGGGAGACGCGTCAGGCACGGCAGAACAATCCGGGCGAGTTGAGTGTAGCCAAGAAAATGGCGCTTTTGGTGAGTATGCTATAAAAATAACATTTTTTAGCATGCATTTTCAATGGATTTAATCTCCAAATTCTAAAGAAATGCTTTAAATTCCCTCGTAATCCCTTTCTGCATTTATTCTTTTAGGTCTTTACAAACTTTGCCTGCTGGTCCCCCATTGCATTCTTTGGACTCACAGCCCTGGCTGGCTTTCCCTTGATCAACGTGACCAAGTCCAAAATATTACTTGTATTCTTCTATCCCTTGAACTCGTGCGCGGATCCCTACTTGTATGCCATACTGACTTCCCAGTATCGCCAGGACTTGTTTACCTTGTTGTCGAAGTAAGTGTGTGAAAAATATAATTTATTGATAATGTTACTTATTGAAGAAAACCTTACTGTTTCAGATTGGGTCTGTGCCGGCAGAATGCTATGAATTACAAGCACAGCTCCTCCGCTCAGGCCACCACTCGTTTCACCATCCCCCGGCACAGCTCGCTCACCTGTAAGATGCAGACAGTCATAAATGCCGAGGCGCAGAAAATGCTTAAGAATGGCGAGGATTATGTTTAAGAACTGAAGCTTGGGTATTTCAAATACACTTCCTTCCCCCCTGTTGTGATATATACTTGTGTATACTATTGGTTTACGCTCTCTCTCCATATCCCTTGTTACGTTATCTGTTCCAGTATTGTTAGCATCCCTAATTGATGATATTTTAATGATATAAGTTTGCTATACTTCGCCGTAGCATAATCATTTAGTCTTATTTATATCTAAGAAGAGCTAAGCACTATAATTCTTTGATTGCAAATCGGAATATCTTCGTGTAGTTAATCTAATTATAAATGTGCGCAAATAATACCTGTATTTCTCAGATTTCAAATCTGCAGTCCTTTTTACAAATGTTTAGATGTGAAGATAAATGTGTAAGTGTCCAGAAAAGTATTGTATATGTTATCCGATATAAAAGGATCATTTTACTCGAAGAAAATATATATATTTATGTATTGATGTCTAAAATAATAAAGGAAATGCGTTGAATTCAAAATTTTGTGGTGTTACAAAAGTGCCAAGTCGGGGAAATAAATTGAAAATTTCTTGAAAAGTATGCTGAAAAAGTTTAATCCTTTAACAATTAAAATTAGTTTTTACTTTTTAAAAAGCAGAAAAAGAGGTTTTTATTATTTAAAGAAATTAATTATATTTAAAAAAATTAATTTGAAATCAAAAGACTTTTGACACGGTTTTACACAAACTTTTTACACACTTTATATTTCACAAGCTCTTTAGCGCCATCTGTATCTGAGAAATAAGACTCTCAAACTGTCTTTTCTACGAAAGCAAATGTCCCAGGACCATTTTGCTTTCCAACCCTTGCGAACAGCTGACTCTGGAAAGGACCAAACAAGTAACAACGTCTAAAATGCCGCGTCCTGTGATTTTCATTGTTTTCTCAATACTTTTGCTAAAAGTCGCTTATGGCTACAAGGATTTGCACGGTCTGAATGGAAAAATGTTCCCAAAGGCCGCCACTTTCAATTTTCCCGAGTACGCCTATAAGGAGACCAGCAAGAATGTGAGTCCTGACAATGTATTGATTTTTCTTCATTATTTATTGCATTAATAAACATGAAAATAACTCAAAAAACCAAATACAAACAGGAAATCACATACCATGAATTGGAGGTGTCCTGTGACCAGCATGTCCAGTGCGTGAACCTAAGTCCCGTGGGCGTGGCCAAGATTAACTGCATCCGGAAGTGCATTTCGCCGTCCTGCTACCAGGACATCTACGCCTTCAATGAGGTAAGTCGGATGAAAAGAGAAAGATACCGATGGCTCATATTTAACCTTATGGTGTCCTTTAGCTGGAAGAAGGCGAAATCGATGCGAGGCTCAACTCCTTCAAGGGCTGTGTCATTCAGCGCATGTAGCAGCGACCGCAGCTGTTCAAGGAGTGCTTCATATTCAAATGGTTGGAATTCACAGGAATAACGTATTAACAGATGAAATTTAATGAAGTATGTTCCATGTTCTCACGACATAATGGAGTTAATGACAGGATTATGTCTAATTATAAGAGATGGAAATAAATTTTCAAACAAATTAGCCTTTAATTGTATGTATTGTATGTTTGTGTGTATCATTGACCAAAATTAAATTAATTTTAGAAATTTAAACACCCAATTTAGAAATAAACATTTTGTAATTTTGGTAATTTCTTGTAATTATGATTTTTGAAGTAAACTGGAATAAATGTAAGATATGTCTTCTTTAAACCTTGTAATATTTAAACAGCAATATGTACATATTTAAGAAATGCGATCAAAATATATTCACTGCAAACATTTTTAAAGTAAATCCATGTTGATTTAATTTGATAGTGTTTTAAAAATCAATTTAGGTTATGCCTCAAAATGCTAAAACTGGTACCTTTTCTTATTTAATTTAACAAATATGACAAAAGATTTTAGTTCTAGTAACAGTAAATAAAATTACATTAAAAATTGACTTTACAATAAATATAATTAATGTCTTTTTTCAATAGACTTTAAACGAGGAAACCGTTTATAACATAATAGGATCTTGACAGCTTTTTAATTGGTTTCAAAACCATAAATATTTCTGTGCCATTTTTAATTGTATTATTATTGCATTGTAAGAGTTTCAGGATTTCAGAGGGATCAATATTTAATATTTAAGTAGATTGTAAAGCTATTTATTTCTTTCTTATGATTAAAAAAGAACATCTCTTGAACCATATTGTGATCAGGGGTGACAAAAAACTGGCTGAGGATTTGAAATCAATTAAATAGATATACAGAAGTATGCTTAAACATGTAAGTATATAAGTATATAATATTTTCCTTAAATTTGCTTCCTTAAATATTTCATTGCATACTTCTTCTGAAGACACTCTCAATTGGTTTCAGCCATTTCTGTGGCAATCTGATTACTTAAACTCTCCAAGACACCTGATTCGTTTGAACCAACTTCAACTATGTACTCCCAAGTACAATTGCCAAACCAATATATTCGATTACTTGTACCAGGAGTTAGTGAGGCAGGACAATTGTCCTTGTTGGAGGAATACAGTTACAGGGGCAATTTCGGCAAAGGAAAATACCATTTTAGTTTACGACTCTTGCGCCTATGACAACAATTGAAAGTGCCGCCCTACCCTACCTCCTTCCTGGATCCATCCGCCTCCTGGTAGATCAATCAAGCCAAATCAAGCGTGTTGTATAAATAAACTACACACCCACACATCTACTTATATGTATATATATCTCTCGAAACGCATACACGCACGCGATGAGCACACATATTTGTGTGCTAGTGCGGCGTTTAAGTTTAGTTCGGTAATTAAAAGCCAAATGCTCATAAAACGAAAATTTATTAGCATTGTTTTAGCGAGTGTTGGTGTCTGTGTGTGCGGGTGTGCGGGCTGCTAGCGAGTGTGTGTGTGTTTGTTTGCTGGGCACACACAAACTATGTCACTTGGTGTGCTGCGCTATGCGTGTGTAATACAATTGCACATGTAAGAGGCGTGGCAAGGGGGTGGGGCTGTCGACTGTCGCCTGTCGACTGTCGACTGCCGCCTGCGCCATGTGGGTGTTGAAATCCCTATGGATTTTTAATGTGCTTAATTTGAGTGACAGCTCCAAAATGGGTACGATCGATTTCTGTGTGCCAACACGCCCTCCTTATCCCCCAGTCCTGCGCCCAGCTGAATGTCAATGTCCACACACACAGTTAACAAAACTTCAATATCAGTTTCCTCTTGCATCGAACGAAAAAAATTGTATTTTTTAAAATCTCAAAATAACCAAAAGACCGAGCATAAAATTAATTCTTGGGAATTAAGATTAATTCTTAATTCCCAAGCACTCAGTGCCCGGGGAGATCCCCGGGGGAGCGAAATAAATGAGAAAGCAATGTAGCCTCTGACCTCGAAGAGAAAAGAATCCCCTGGGTTTTTAAAATTTAAAACATATTTGTTTCTCATACATTATTTACCATTTCAATCCATCTCTCGATCTTTCTGTTACTATTAATTTGATTTAATTATTTAAGATTGTTTGCTGGGTTTTTATTATTTCTTAAAATACAACATACAAAATCAGTCTTACTTATTTTAGACCTTTAAAATTAAAAATTTTCTTTTGGTCAAAAGGATAAAGTGGACTATAAATAGAACTGTGCCCAAAAGTATGCAATTCCTGAAATAAATTGAGGTCCGGCTACTTTATAGTCGGAATTTTATTAAAATGGGTCTTAGTAACCTCATAATCTTAAACAACTTTAACTATTTTAAGTTCCAAATGAGAAAAAGGAGAAACTACCAAAAATATGGAATAAAAATTTTGATTTAAAACCAAAAAATATTAAAAATTTGTATGAAACTAAGCACTGTTTTTTAATAGGCGTAATTTTATTAAAGTATCGTAAATATTTGAGTAATTCCTATCAATTTCTGTTCACTGCATATAAAACCGTAATGTTTATATGGCACTGGGTTTTCTTTGATTTCCTTTTTTTTACTGTGCACTCATTCTCTCGCACACATCCCTGTCGTTATCAATTACAGGAAACTCATTTATTTCCATCTGCATATATGCAAAAAAATAAAATAATGCGTAACGCTGCTCGCTGCTCGAACTTCGTCCGAATCCCGGATAGCCTTTCTTCACGCTGAGGACTCAGGGCTCATCTCATTACGGGGCTACTAATTCGGTTGAGTGTCGCATCCTTTAGAATCCTCCATTCTGGTAAGCACAAAGTAAATTCATAATTAATACACTGGCAAAGAGTGATAAAGAAAGAACGGAACGAAATTAACGCCAACGACTCGTACAGTGAGCCCTCTGTGTACACAACGACCCCGCGCCGCCATTTCCACCGACCTTTATCCAAACGCACGCACACGAGAGCCAGCCGGCGGACGGCGAGTGGCAAGCGTTTGGCAAATTAGCCAAATGCGTTATTTGGCCCACAAGCAGCTCAGTCGCTCACGGAACGTCCTGGCGTTTGGCCGCAAAAACTGAAAACCGAGAAGCCAAAAGAGAGAATCGGAACCAGAGACTCGGTCATTTTCGCGGTTAAGTGTTGACCGAAATCTGAAATTCAAAACCCTATTAAAAAATATGTGAAAGGTGGGCACTCAGTGCCAAGTTTTCGGTTAGTTCTCAAACCACCTTCGGTGATGATCTCCCGCTGGCACAGCTGTCCGGGGAGCCCTAATCAACTGATAAATTTATCAATTAACTTGGTGCTATCAGCGCCAAAAGCTAAACTAATGAGTTGTGTTGTGTGTGTGTGTTTGCAACAAGTCTGTGATCTGAACTAATCAAATAAATACGCCAGTTAATTGGGAAATGCATATTAATGAGGCAGTAACTTCGTGCCACCCACGCCAGCGCCCACGCCCAGGTGAAGGCACCTCGCATCCCAGGTTCATTGGCAGCTGTTACCTCTGCGCAGTTTACCTTTTCTGTTATTTTTTTATGGGACATTATCCGTGGCTCGTTGTCTGGAGCATCATGGCATTGTCAAATTTTGATGAATCATAGAGGGGAGAACCGTACGAGCATCTAATGTAGCCGTAACCGTACTCCTACTCGCCGACGTTTATGTCCGCACTTAATCCGCGGGACCCCCACTTCGATTAGTCAGTTCGGCGCCCCCCCCCCCTTCGTATAATTTTATATCAGAATTTTCCAAATATTTTCCAAACAAATCGCAATGTGTGTGTGTGTGTGTGTGCCGCGATAAAACAATAGCAACAAAATAAATACAAAAGAATCATAAAATGAAACAACAGAGAATACGAAAAGTAAGGAAAGAGCGAACGGCAAGCAGCAGACTGAAATAAAAAATGTAAGACAGCCAAAGAATGTTCGCCCTGCCGCCGTTTATGTGTACTTTAATCGGCAGCACAGAAGCAAAGAAAAAGATGAGAAAAAGTATCGCGCATACGCTACGTTGACTATTCCGCTCGGCGGCGGCAGTCAGCGGGAAGCGAGCAGCGGTTGGAAGGCAGTTCAGGGGGCAGCAGCATCGTCAGCATCTCAGGTTGGACGGGGGACGACAGCCAACTGTCAGTTTGTAATCAACGCGTGCCAACAGCAGCAGCAGCAGCAGCAGCAGCGAAGGCAGCTGTGCGTGTGCATAAGAAACTTTTCGGGCCACCCATCCCTTGACCTATCCCCCACCCCCCATTCACCTCTCCACCCTCGCAATACAGTTCCGTTCCGTGACCTATAACCCATCGATGGGAAACAAATGGCAGCATTAACGCTGTTTCCAACGAAGAACCATTGTGCAAAGCCGGAGACTAATCACTTAACTATTTATAAAGCAGCGCGACATGCAAGTGTACACGGAAAAAATGTGGATTCTCGTCAAGATCGATTCCAAATATTCGTGATTAGCGGAAATAAAAGCCTAAACGTTCAGTTTTAGTGAAAACGAAGACACAAATTGAGAGAAAAATAAGTTATATGCAGTATTTAAAGGTTCCATATGGGTGATTTCTTTCTGTTATAACAAAAGGTTATGTTTTTAAGTTGAGATATAGTATAAACCGGAAGAAAAACATAGTGGATAATCAAGGAAATTAAAATTCTTGTTAAGATTTATTCGAATTCGAAAATTAAGCCATAAAATGGTAGAGATTCAAATAGTCTTTGAGGGTTCAGATGGGAAATTTCTATAAAATAGATAAAAATATATTTGAATCCTTCCTAAACCATAACACAAAATAATTGATTGATAAGCAAAATCAGGGGAGAATATTTATATTAAGTATATTATTGATTAAAAGGTTAAATCCCAATAAGAAATTAATGTTATATATCAGGGATGCCAAAGTGCTGTAGCAAATAATAAATAAAATATTTAAAAATTCTATACAAGAGAGATAACTATTTTTGAAGGAAACAAAATTATAATTTTGTAACAAAAAATATGAAAAAAAAACCGAACATAAACAATACGATTAACCAACCTAAGCACATCAGATCCAATAGAACAAATTTATGTGCTGTGTATCTATGAGATACTCGTTCTGTGAGAAATACAAGTATTCGAGAGATGCAATTTTGAGTATTCGCGGTGCTGAAGTGTGTACTCAAGCTGTTTGTTTGCTATTCGGGTGTGGACGAGCAGACTTCACATGGAAGAGAGCCGCAGATTCGATGCCGCTGTAGTGTCATCCGATCGAAGGTCGTTAAGCGAGCTAACCAACCAGCCAGCCAAGAGATTCCCCGGTCTCGTCCATAGGAATTCCTAAGGGGGCGGGGACCGCATGGAGCATGTGTGTCTGATTTATTTATTTCAAAACTTGCCAGCCTGCGAGCGCGAGCGATATAAACAGAGCGAATTACGAATTACGAACGCGAAATATTAGTTTCCCGGCCGATACTATTGGAATCGGAAACGTAATTGGCCGAAATTGAAATGTAAATAGCAATATTAATTGGGAATCATTTAAAATTTCTTTTTTTTTACGGACTATGCATGTGCCGCCGCTGCATAATTTACGGACGCTAATTACTTTCGCTCCGCTGTGTTTCGGTTCGTGTGCTGTCCAAGGCCAATTACGCTTACTTATTGCAATTTATGTGGCCACAGTCCGGCCGTAATTGGAAATTGTGTAAGGTCGCAGGCAATTCCATTATTTGTATGCACTTCTCGTGGCTCTACCGGTCTGCTGGACTCCTCCCGTCGGTGTCTGGCGGTTTTCTAATGACGCCACCGCGACTGGGACCCAGCCCAGTTTGTGTTGCCGGTTGATTAAGTGCCCTCCTCCTTCTCCTCCTACTCTCTCTTCCCACGCAGAATCAATTTGTTGATGTCGGATGTACGGTGCTAGCGCGCTCCACCCAAAGAGCCTAAGTAAGCCGTCGGAATGCCGCTTGTCCAGCCCACGGAAAGCAGCCCTGCTGACCAGCATCCCCTTGTGCCCCAATCGATGTTGCTCTACTCCAAGTTCCTGTCCACGGCACTGACTCTGGCCACTGGTAACATCACAACCGCAGATGGTGGACTGCTCCTCATCCAGACAACGGCGGCAACAATGCTGGAAACGACTGCAGGAGCTGCAGTTGGTGCTGGTGCTGGAGCTGGAGCGGCATCAGCTGCTGCCACGACAACAAGCACACTCAAGGTGCCGTCGATGAACTCGTATCTGGTTAGCATGGCTTGGCCCAAGTCACTGGCAGTGGCTGTCTTTCTGGTCCTTATCCTTGTCACCGTCGTTGGCAATACGCTGGTCATTCTGGCCGTGCTGACCACGCGTCGACTGCGCACCGTCACCAACTGCTTCGTGCTGAACCTGGCCATAACCGACTGGCTGGTCGGCATTTTCGTGATGCCTCCCTCGGTGCTCCTCTACGTAACAGGTGAGTGTGCCCATCGACGGATCAAGATTTATGGCTCTGGGTATTCCCAGGCAGCGGCGGGGCAAGTGTTTACTACTCGGACCGGACCTCAAGGGTGGAAGTGCGTATAGTAAACATTTATCCAAATCTGCTGCTGCTGCTGCGGAGAACATTTGTTCGATTCCAATTCAAAATTATACAATAAAAAATTATACAATTTTTTATTTTGCAAAAAGTATACAAATTTATTTCGGTTGCAAACATCTTGCCGGTGATTTATTATTATTCCATTGAAAAGCTTTGAGGCTTTATTTGATAATTTTTCTTCGGGAAAATCAGAATATTTGTGAGTTCTGGCTTTACTCTATTTGATTATGCGAATCTTGACTGGTTAGAATGTTAAGAGATGTACTTTTTCTAGAGGTTTTAAATAGAAAACTTTCGCTTTAGTAATTTGAAAGGTTGCTGAAGAACTAGAGCTGGTTGGAAATTCTTTTACAAGGATATTGAAGGTGTTCTTTGTATTCTTAAGATTTTATTTCATAATAAATATTATCAACAAAGAAATATTATTAATCTACAAATTCAAAAGATCCAATTCTGTGACACATTTCTTAATATATTTGTTAATATTTGTTAATATATTAAGAAATGTGTCACAGAATTGGATTAACTTTTAAAGTTAAGGACTCGAGTCTCGATTTATAGAAAAAAGTAATACCAGATAATTATTTTAAACTAGTTTGGCTAACAACATCATAAATCTCGATCTAAGACAGTGGAAGTACTTCCAGATAATTAATTTAAATATAACTAAAGATGATTCACAAAAGCCGCGCTTTATGTTTTATTCTTTCATAACCAAGGGTCGATAAGTGTAAGCCTCTCCATTGTTAACTCAAACTAACCAGGGAATAATATCGTGTAATATGGCTTAAGGCAAAAAATGTCCTTGTAATGCTAACCATAATCTCGACCAAGTGCACAAGCAGAGCCAGGTGTAGGATATCTCTCTCTCTGTCCGTTTCTCTAAACCCGACGAATATTTACTCCGCAGGCACTTGGCGCTTTGGCTGGATACTGTGCGACATTTGGATCTCGTTGGACATCCTGCTGTGCACCGGCTCCATTCTCAGTCTGTGCGCCATCAGTCTGGACAGGTGAGTTGGCGAACTAATTTCTTAATTTGTCGTTGATGTCATAGCTATGACCATAGCCTTTAGCAGGAATGCCAACGCCAAAGCTAAAGCCAAAGCCAAAGCCAAGGCAAGGTGCAAAAACAGTGCAGAATAATTTATTTGTTGACGTTTTTATTGCCCCATGACCGTTGTCGTGGCCATTGCCAGTGCAATATACCCTTTGAGTGTCCGACGCCACAATGGCAAGGATTGGGTTGGGCTGACACTGTCCGGGATTGGCTGGCTTCTCCATCTGCTGTCCTGCCTCTGCCGTCCGTTTGCTTTTGTTGGAAGTTTCAATTACATTTTAATGGCATTTCCAAGTTTTGTGTTGTGGCTCCGTGGCACTGTGTTGAGCTGATCCAGCTGAGCCCGAGCTCCCAGTCCTGGACCCGGTGCTGGAAACTGAACCTGAGCCTGAACCTGGACCCCGGCTGCGCTGTGTTTGCCTTTTGGCCACACCAGAAGCTGGCTGCGGCTTTAGGAACAATATGTTTGCGTGGCTTTTGTTTCGCTGTATTTTTTTTTTGCCCGTAGTCCTCCAGATGCGTTTATTGCCTGACTCTCTGGGCTTCCTCTTTATACCTGCAGGTATCTCGCCGTCACACAGCCCTTGACGTATTCGAAGAAGCGGCGCTCCAAGCGCCTGGCCCTGCTCATGATACTCGTCGTGTGGATAACGGCCCTGTCAATCACATGTCCGCCGTACTTGGGCTGGTAAGTAAAGCTTCGCACAGGCTCTGGACAAGCTCCATATTTACCCGCAGCTTCACTTGCACAACGAGAAAAATATTATCTTGACTGGTGATCGGTGGGGTTATTATTTCGCTTCAAATGGCTGGCATAGTCCTTTTTCCCCTGAATAACATTTAATTCGTATTTTGTTAGATATATCTCTAGAGAGTTCTTTAAAATTATTTGTTGATTCCAATGAAAGTTTTATTATATGCTGAAACATATTTCAGAGTTTTATTTATATATTTAATAATATATTTTAAATATTTAATAATATTTAATAATATATTTTAAATATCTTATAATATTTAATATTATACTTTAAATATTTAATAATATTTATCATTGAAAACTTTTAAATTGGTTCATTATTAAGTAGAGATTTAATTACTTTACCTTAATACACTTTTTGAAACGTTTAAATATTTCTGAGCGTGACAAAAAATAGTTTACTTACAGCTATCCTGAAAAAATATAGCGAAAAGACTCCTTTTTGTGTGTTAGACTTAAAATGATAAATCGGCTTTTATTTTCTTGTGTTTTTTGTCAAGAGTTTTGCTAAGACTCATTGGGAAAAGGTTAATTTCACTGAATAATAATTTCTTTAAGACTTTAAGCTAAAGTTAATAAAATTTAAAATTTTTGAAATTTCATCATAATTATTTTCAAAAGAAAAAATCAGAAAACCTCCTTTGATATATATAAATAAACCAAACTGAAAACCTTTATAGGTCACTGCTATTACATTTCATATCCACACAGGATATAAAATAGTTGACATTAAAATTGAAATTGATATTTTGCTGTGTGCACTGTTTCTATGCCTTTGCTTACCACTTTTCTGGCCTAAAGGAGGCGTGACAATTTTTGTTTTTTTTTTTTTGGCTCTTTGTAGCCTCCTTTGTTTTTATTGGTTTTTTTTGTTGTTGTTGCTCTTTTTCGGCGCTAATGGCTGTGTGTGGCCCAGTATAGATAATGTGTTACCAAAAGGTCCCGGAATACATGCGCTTATTTATATTTGCGCCTCCAGCTGCGCCTAAAAAACATTACGTAATTGCTCCAGTTGCTGCTGTTGTCGTTGCTGATGATGTTGTTGTTCTTGCAGCCATTACATTGAAGTTTTAATGAGTTGTTAATGACTTTGTTTGCCGCGGCGCATTTGCTTTGTGCTCACACACACACACACACACACACACACAAAAGCCGCACATTTAACTCTTCAGCGCTGCATACTTCGAGGCGCCCAAATTAACCAGCTCACACACACGCACACTCTCTCACACCCTTTGGTGACGCATTCCTGGCCAGGCCCAAAACTCCCCAAAATGGCTCAAAGTGCACATTAAAACCAGCTGAGGTCGGACTTGCTGCAGCCACAGCTGCAGGTCATTGGGTAAATATGAAAATTCGTTACTTACTGGCGGAGCGAAAAATTGCAATTATAACGGGCAGCAGATGCTACCAGCTCCGCCGTATTTCAATTCGTTAAGAGGAAGAGTTTAATAAAAAAAAGTTTTGACACTGCAGAGCGAGAGAGGGTGTAGGAAAAAAAAAGGAGGGAGTTGGTGGTCAGTTGTTTGTAGTCTAAATTAAATAGTGCGAGGAAAACTGCAAATAAAGTTGATTTCCATATATTGCTTTTAAATTTTATATTTTTTGTTTTAGTAGCTGGGAAAAACCGAAGTGTTAGGCACCCATTCGATATAGTTTTTCTTTGTACAGAGATAGATTGAAATAGATTGAAATATAGTGAAAATATGGTGACAAAATGTGCAATTAAATATTGCAGAAAAACAATTTCCTTTTTATATTTTATATTTTTCTAATCAATTTTTGTTTTTCTGTGGTTAATATTTTCAATGGAGTTGTATACTTTTATATAATTGTCCCGAATTCAATGAAAAATTGATTTAATATGTTATAAATAGATTAGTTTTTTGCCAATAAAATTGCTTCGTTATATTGCGTTTATTTCGCACTCACCATGAATTGTTAGTTGAAGCTAGAAGCGTAGTTTTAAAATTTGTGTTTCTATTTAAATTTTGTATTATTATTTTTGACTAGAACTCATTATATTAATAAAAACTTTACATTTAAGAATAAAGAGATTTCGTGTTACGTAACAATTTACATTTACAAAAGTGAGGTTTGTTGATTTATTTAACTTAAATCAACATTAAAATTATAAAAATCTTAATTTTTCTTTAGGATAACTAAATGTCCACCTTTATAGTACTTATACATATATATATCTTATATAGTTTTGTTTATAAATTTTGTTGTCATAACTTATAATTATCGTGGCAATGCTTTTATGGTACGTATATGCAAACATTCGTTTACGGGCCAGATAATTCATTGTTGCGACAACGACAATAGTGGGTTTCCATACCGGAAAATTCCATTGTTAGCGACATTTTGTCAATTTGTCATCGTTTCCCCCCAAAGACCCCAAAGTAACCGGCCTTCCTCTATATATTTAGTTGATCGAGTTGCCATTCAGGACCTTTACTTTATCCACTGGCTTCCTTAACCCGTTTTCCTTGCTTTATTGATTTAAAGTCAGCTCCGATTTACGTTGGCCATGAATGACCATGTCAGGCGAGATGTGCATAAGTAAATGGTTTCCAGAAGGGACTCTGAGAAAAAAAAAGGATAAAAAGCGCCTCCGACAGGCGCTGGCTTTGGCTCTGGATTTGAATTCGGATTGCCCCGTCTCAACTCAGCCAGTTGTCACTGCCAAAGCACCAGAGACTTTGGTTCCAAGCCGGAGTCCCGGCCGCAATCACACAGCCGCACAACAGCCCCCAGAAAACCGAAAAACCAGAAAACCAGAAAACCCCGCAATCCTACAGCCAACAATAACCAAATGCACAATTCGAACTGGAATTCAATTTTCCCTTTCGCAGGTACGAGGCGGGACGGCATCAGGCGGAGTTCGTGGATTGCCGCTACAATCAAAACAAGGGCTACGTCGTCTTCTCGGCAATGGGATCCTTCTTTATTCCCCTCACGGTGATGCTGTACGTCTACATGAAGATTGGTTATGTGCTCACATCACGCCGACAGCGCATTGTTCGCGATGCGGTAAGCTCCATCTTCAACACCACCGTCATATCCATGTCCTGCGCTCCTCTGTCCGCTGAAATGTCTCCTGAAATTTATCATGTCACACCATCTAACCAACTAATCACCCACTAGACTAACCTGACAAGCACTGAGGAAAAGGAACATCCTATTTTATAGGGAATCATGTTTTTCACATGATTTTGTAGTTCTTTAAATGATGTAACTCAAGCAGGCTCTTTAGGGCTCTCTTAATCAATTTTAATTATTTTTCTATATTAAATATATTTCTCTCAGTGTCCAAACTTTTATATATTTTTCTTTTTTTTTTTCATTTTTTTTTCATCCCCAGAACTCGGAGCGCACGGCGGACTACGATGTGGATGGCGACAACTTCATCTCCGAGTCGGAGCACTATCACTGCACGCCAACTAAATGGCTGCCGAACAGGAAATCCCGCTGGAGGTTCAACTCGCTGCACGACCCGCCCACCGTCATGGCTGCCTCCTCTAATGCCAGCGTCACAGCCAACACTACTGGCACTGGCAAGGGCCAGCAGACAACGTCGTCAGTCAAGTGCTCCAAGTGCTCCGCCAAGTGTCAGGCGGATAAGAGTGTGCCGGACAAGACGTTAACGTTCAAGCACCAGCCCACATTCTACGAGCTGGTCGAGGTGTCGCGTCTCTCGTCGCTTATCCACTGCTCGGCAATTAGCTGCAAGTACGGCGGACCCTGCATGCACTCCACGCCCTCTGGCCTGCACTATGTGGGCACTGGCAGTCAGGCTTCTTTCTCGGACACCTGTCTGGGTGCCGCCTCTGCAGAGGTGTCCGAGAAACTGGAGGCGGACTCCCACTCGCACTCGCACACCCATTCGCAGGGACAGCAGAAGTATGGCCACCATCACGGGTCGCAGAACCATCACCACAACCATCATCATCGCATGCCGATGCGAGTGTCCACGACGAAACGTGACACCAAGACCGCCAAGACCCTAACCATTGTGATGGGCGGCCTAATTGCTTGCTGGATGCCCTTCTTCGTCTACTATCTGCTGATACCCTTCCTGCCGCGGCCCGCGGTCCTCGAGGATTTGATGTTCGGCTTCACGTGGATTGGCTGGGTCAACTGTGCCATCAATCCTTTTATTTACGCCTTCTACAATCCGGACTTTCGCACTGCCTTCTGGCGGCTCACCTGCCGGCCCATCTGCAAGCAAAAGCGACCGCCAAATCACTTGGCCATGTTCCGTGGCTAACCTGGAGCTTGACCTGCTGCCTGGTGGCCCATGGTAACTGGTTTCACATTGTAACAGAAGCTCAGATCAGGTGGATACTTTCTGGCTTTCTTAGTTTCACCTTTGACACTTCTTTGGCTTGCCTTTCGCTACTTTGTTTAAGAAAGCTCTTGTTCTGGCCTCTATAATTGGTCACTTCCTGAGTATTCCGATACTTTGAAGCTTTTATCTTAATTCTCTTAATTGTATTTTTAAATCACACAGTATCTGTTTGAAAATTGAAATTAATATTTAAAGAAACGTAGCCGGATCTCCGAAATTTTTCTGCCATCTTAAACCCGGTTTGCCACGTAAAAACTAAACTAAGAAAATATCACCTTCAATATTCGATTCGATGGAGAATGCTGTTTGTAAGGAAGCTGCCGTAAGTGGCCAGTTCGTGCAACACGCCTGCACTTTCTTGGAGAGTAACTTTAAGGCTACCAAGGACATTTTATAGCAGTATCATTAAGACTCGGTGAACTTGACCGGAAGTCGAGATTCCTCCTGTTCCTCCTATATATAGTATTTTTTTGTGTGTGTTTATAAGCCAGAGCGCGTTGATTGTGCGAGAAGCAGAAAGAAACAAAAGACAAATTATAGTATTTGCGTGTCTTTGTTGACCGTCAGCAGGATGATGATGATGATGATGATGATGATGAGACTCCTGTCCTGCCTCATCCTCATCCCCATTCACATCCCCTTTGTTGTGTGTGTCCAGCTTGCGTGTGCCGGAGTGAGTCCGTGGGTCCAGTCCAGTAACTGCCAACTGCCAACTGCCGACGACATATCTGGCGTGTCCTTTGTTGGCCAAGCACGGCCTGACCCCGCAGGCGCACACAGTGTCCGTCCGGCCAACCCATTTAATGTTTAAGCAATCGCAAGCAAAAGCTAAAGCGAAAGTGTAACTGAAACTAAGCCTAAAGCGAGACCGGATTTTGGAGCTGCACTTGAGCTCGAGGAGATTTTAAGCCCCTTTGTCCACAACCTAGGCTTGTTGGACACACAGAAAAAGCTGTATCATAACGAAAAAATTATATATATCATATTTGTACCCAACTATGTACTTTATAAATGTTCACTTGGATGAATGTAAGGATCTCTGTAAGGACCTATCGGCCAGCCCTCGACCAGACCAGAGGCCGAAAGTGTTCCATTGTAGTAATAAACTTTAAGTTCAACTCGAAGGCAGTTTTATTATTTGGGAGGGAGGGCGCCATGGATTTCGTGTGCGAAAATATAAAATATGCTCACAACTCACAGCGGTTTCCTTTTGGGGTTGGGTATTGAGCTATAAATTGTCACGCAAAAGTTTTATGCACAATTTTCCGAACACGTCTTTTCTTTCAGAATGAAGGTACGAGTAGTACGTGTGTCTGTCGAGAAGATTTGCTGAAACTCAAATTACTATCTGTATAGGGAAATGTTTAGTTTACTTGGTTGCTTACAAGGCATGATTTATATTGGGAAAACCAAAGAAGGCAATGTTCGATTTGCTAAGTAAAACGAAAAATGTATATATAAAGTATATCCCTAAATATTTATAACCCTTGCTCAGAGTCACTCGACTTAAAGATCTGAAGATAAAAGCTTAGTGCAGCTCCAAGGAACCTCTCAATTTACGGAACAGAGCTGAAGCCGAGGGAGTTGTTTTTTTTCCAGCGCAGCCTTGACTTCATTTTTTGTGATTTATTATTGGAAGTGGTAACCCCATGGCCGTCACTATGCTGTTTACGGCCAAGAGAGGACGGAAGCAGCAGAAACGCTGAATCAGCCAGCTAGCCAGCTCAGACTGCGACTACCGGTTCCAGCTGGGACTGGGATGGGGACCATGGCGTTACATTAATTTAGCTGGAAATAAGGCGTGAAAAAATGCGGTCATCATAATTACATATACGCACACCCCCACAATACGGCGCCCACACACACATGCGACTAATAAAAAAAAGGACCTTAGGAGGAGGCATCCGCCTCCCTTCGCTCTCTAATGAATTGCAACACATTTCGCTGTCACATTTCACTTTCGAGTCGAGCTCAGCGGAAACTGCCTCCCTTAATGCCCCCTGTCAGCCGCCTGAAAACTCCGTACTTTCTATATATAAACGACGTACTGTAATTTGGCTTTTCGGGCGCGGTATCCTTGGAGTTTAGAAGACTTTTTAGCATTTTTGTACATTTTTGTAGTCCCAAAAGGGTAAGCTGAAATACTGATGGAGTTTTTATAAGAATTAAAAAGATATTAAAGATTGAGATAATAATAAATATACAAAAATTAAAGAATTTTAAATAAGTATAGCCGTAAAGCAAAAGAAGAGCCCATAAAGAAAACTATAACTATGGAAGTAGGAACTTTAATATCACACAGACTACCAAGTAAAATAATACTTGTTAAATAAAATGGAATTTCTATATTAAAATTACACCAAAATACAAGAAAAGGGCTCTTATTACCGGGTATTTCACAGTCGGGGCACTTGACCATTCATTTTTCCTGTTGTTTCGGCTGCGGCACTTACCTTTCCGCCGCTTTGTTGGCTGATATCGCATAATGTGTTAAATTAAATGGCCGCGGCTTCAGGTGAGCTTGGGGAGAGGCAGGACAGCTCCAACGGGGAGGAGGCTTTCAGGAAGAGTTGACTGCCAGGTTGTCCTCCTATTTATAGCCGTGTGCTGACAGGGTGCTTAGGCTAATGTTGTTTGTTGGCCCAAGATTTTTCGGTTAAGTCATCGCGGCAGTTGTGGGTTATGAAGGAGGCACTTGTTTTTTTTTTTTTTTTTTTTTTTTGGGAGGCCCCGAAAATGCAAAAATAAAAAGGAAAACAGAAAACAAAAACATCGATATTTTCGAGCATTTAACAAGTGCTTGGGACAGGAAAAGTTTCGCAACCTCTCTTGCCATGACAAATGCCCTGCAAATGTTTTTCGTATGAACTTTGGTTTTATTTCGGCTTCTTTTGTTTTGGCGTCGCCAACTTGGTGGCTTGTCTTGGACGTGTGGGCGGGGCGTGAGTTGTGAGTCGCTTCAAGTGCCGCCCACTCTGCATCGCAATTGGAATTTGGGGTAAGTCGGTAACCCGGGTGCCTGGGAACCTGGAAACCCGGGCAAGTTGGTCTCCTGCTCAGCGGAAACGGAGCCGATCAATTAATGTTATCCAAGTTGGGCGCTGGCTCAATTAGAGTCTTAAAACTCCATTTAGAGGATGCTCAGATGGGACTTCCCTTCGGGGAACTGGATGTGGCGGCAGCTTCAATGAAATATTCATGGAGGGAGAGTCAGTGCCAGAGCTCTCTCTTCGTATTTATGGTTATTTTCCTCACCAAACACAACTTTGCTTTCTAACCGTGCAGCCAGCTTGGCTTTTTGGGTTTTTTTTCCGGGGGTTTTCCTTCGAATTCTCCAACTGACTGGCTCCTGGTTAAATATAAATAAACACAAGTACACATACACACATCGGGGGCGATGTACAGTATATGTATGTATATCTGCAGTTTGGTTGTGAATTCAATTTTGAGACTGATCAATAATTCACGCTCCCCGCACTAACCATTGTTTTTGCTCCTGCCCCGGCTCCTTTCCGGGCTCATTGGAGGACCCGGCGCTGTACCTTAAAGTGGAAAAGCGCTTAAATAACAACAATCCCTCCACTGGCTGGGGAAATTTGTCTTTTCGATTTGTCTATTTATTTGTTCGGTTCCAAAAAATGCTGTTCGTACACACATAACTATTAAGTAATATATATGCAGATTATGCGGATTATGTATATGATATTACAAGCCAAAAGCTCATGCCGATGACTCTGAGTCTGAGACTGAGACAGAGACTGAGGCTGAGGCTGAGAGATTCTCTCGCCTGTGAGATGATAGATGGGCGAAAGGACGAGCTCCTTCCGCTGTGTGTTTGCTTTCGACGGGTCGGAAGCTCTCTCACCCGGAGGAGCATCTGTTTGACTTGTTAGGCCTGACATGTGAGCTGAAATTCAGAAGGATTGAACGAACTGACGGGCTATGAGATGAGATGGCATGGGCCAGGGGGGAATGGTAAGGATATGGAGATGAGGAGTACAGTACGGAACGTGTACGTATGCTGATGAGCGTTCGTCTGACTTAATCTCTATGTCGTAGCATTGCTTGATTGCGTTTATGACTTCACACCGTCACCAATTGCGGAGATGGGGATGAGGCTGCAGATGGAGATGGAGATGGAGCTGGCTGGGATGGAGTTAAAAGTAGATTGCTTGATACAACACGAAACTCTGCCCTACTGCTGCTCTAGGTCCTGGGGTTAGCTAAGCTGCCGATGGCATGAATAAATTATGCCTAAAATTATTTGGTATTTTCAACCCATTCACACACAATTTTCCACAAACACACACACACTCGCATACACACTATCTCACACGCTTTTAAGGCTAAGGGAAAACTCTTTAAGAAGCCTGGACGACTTCTACTATTAACTAAATCACAGTAACTGTTTTTTGGTTTTTTTTTTAACTGGCATTCCAATAAAGCTAAACGTTAATGCCCGACCTAATCCGCCCAATGATTTCCACTGATTTACGTAAGTTCTAAATCAATAAACTCGTATCTCTTGAATTTATGGCTCTTTGATATCGGCTATGATATATATAACAATCCAGCACTAAATTCAATTCCGATAGGACGAGTTAGTTGCCTCGTAAAGTTGGCAAAAAGGGAATTCACAATTCGCAGGCAGACAGGAAGGTTTTTTTTGGTTGGGGTCACCTTTTTTGTGGCAAAGGTGACCCAGCACGCCACTGAATATTAGAGTTTGAGAAATGTGCGCAATTTCGGTGAGCCATATAAACAAGTTTTCTCATCCATCTAAACTGTCTATGCCGTTGGCTTGGCTGGCTCGGCTTGGCCGGGGTTCTGTCTGAGCCACATTTTGCCTTTTTCCTCGACTGAGGCAACGAATGTTGCAAGTTGAGAGGCAGCCTGCCGCCTGCCGGGCGGAAAAGTCTCGCGGAAATTACTAAATCGATACGTGCTGCCGCGTATCAGATTTTCCACATCGAGTTGGGGTTCCGCATGCAAAATTCTGGCTGCAGAAATACCTTGAAATTGGGGCCTGCAGTAGCATGTACATGGAGGATACAGGAGCTTTTCTAAAAAGGACTTGCACTGCTTTCTAGGTATCAAATTGTTCTTGGATAACAATTTCTTTGACATGTTTATAACTTTTCTGCTGACTAGATCTGAAGCGTTCTTATAATAACACTTATAATAACTTTAAAGGATGCTCCTTAAAATGTTACGCTTTACTTTAAAGAGAAGCTCTACTGTACTCAGTTATGTCCTGCTGCTGTAGAAGGTCAAACGTAACCAGTGGAAACGTCAGTGGGCGATGGTCGTCTCTCTTAAATGGCAAAATGATCCAGAATTGGAAGCAAACCCTGACGATTAAATAAATTACAGGAGTAACTAGAGAACAATTACACACATATGGCCAGGAACGAGGTGAGGTGATGAGGTGGTTGGGTCAGGTGACTGACTTGTGGTGCAATTACGGACCACACCTAGAGTTAATGAATATGTTAATTATATATGTTAGGCTCTGGCCATTTGTTCAGAGCTTGACTGACGCCTCACTCCTCCTGCTCCCTTATCGCCTGATGGACATCGTGTTTGTGGGGAACTGCGGTTTCTGGCCCGAGCTAAAGAAGCGCTTGCAGGTGAGTCGCCAGAAGGCCGCCCGGAAGTCCACGCTGTAGAAGGCGTAGATGAACGGATTGATGGCGCTGTTGAACCATCCCAGCCAGGTGAGAGCCTTGGCCAGCATGTGACTGGCCTGGTGTTCCGCCAGAAAGGGGGTGATCAGATAGTTGACGAAGAAGGGCAGCCAACAGGCAATGAAGCCACCCACCACAATGCTCAGTGTCTGCGTCGTCTTGTTCTCCTTCTTCAGCGACGTAATCCGATTGGACAGCGACTTGCTATTGGTGGTGGTGTTGGCACCACCAGCTCCTCCTCCTCCTCCTCCTCCGGCACCACTTGCCGATGTAGCGGTCACACCGCTTTGGTGATGATAGTGCGGATGATGGTGGTGGCCCCGCGAGTGCCGGAAGCTATGGGGGCGGGGCGCCTGGCCTGCTGACTGGGCCTGCCACTGGGCGTCCAGGAGACTGCTGCCCGGCCCGATGCCACTTGTCATTGTGGTAATGGTCGTCGAGGCCGTGGACGTGCGTTTCAGCGA
Organism: Drosophila truncata; assembly: GCA_008042515.1. Lineage (NCBI taxonomy): Eukaryota > Metazoa > Arthropoda > Insecta > Diptera > Drosophilidae > Drosophila > Drosophila truncata. Next base: position 242,388 of record VNJQ01003498.1, on the reverse strand, counting down.
TGAAGGTCGTGTGAGCTCGTAGCACCCATTCTTGCCGCCGCCGCCACCCGCTGCTCCGCCGGAGGGCAGCGCCAGCAGCGATTGACAGTGAGCGCCTGCGGAGGATCCTGCAGTGCCTGTGGTACCACCTCCGCCAGCCGCTGGAGGAGCAGCACAGTTGTCGCTGTCGCTCAGCATCATTTCGTGCAGCTCCTTGGCTATCGTCTGGTTGGAGAAGGTGCGCGATGTGGCCTGTCGCTGTCGCTGGCCCACTGAGCTGTGCTGCTCCTGCTCCGACAGCTCGTTCTCCACGTCTGCCGCCGTATAGCGCTTGAATTTCTAGACACGCAAAGTGCACAAGGCGGGTAAGTCAATGCGGATGATAAATAACTTAGGTGAAGTCAATGTGCGGTAAAAGTTAAGTGCTGGAGCATTAAATGGGAAGGGGATAGTGGTGGTCACGAGATGTCGAAGGTGTAAGTACTCTATTCAGTATAAAACTCTCTAAAAAAAAAGGGTTTTCTGATCAATGATCATTAATCAAGCAAGTTAAGGGATTTTCTTTTACGTAAAACTGAATTTTTAATATATATTCATGCGCCATAATATTTATTTTAAATATATTTATTAAAGAGAGATCGATAGAGACTTCAGACAATAATTATTCAAAGCTTTTAGTGTGTTATTTCTGATTTTTCTGTTTATAAACAACCTTCAGTGTATTTCATAGACTGAGGGGTGACTTTATAAAAACTTCTACTGAGCATTCAGATTTAATAAACAATGTTATAATTGTTGAACATCAGTTGCAGGAAATTTAAAGCTTGCTTTACACTTAAAACTTTGACACATTATGCCACATGCACATACATTAATATTCGCTTTGTTGTTTGTTTGCATTTGAACATTTTTACATAATTAAAGAAGGCGACTGTTTAAATACCCTTACATCTCAAATATCAAGTATGAAAATAGGAAATTAAGCCAGGAAATAACACCTCCATGAGGCAGGGTACTATACCATCAGGTAAAACGATGCTCATGTATTTTAGATGCCCTAAAACTCGACCCGAGGAATCAATGATGGCAAGTTGGGCTTAATGGCTGCATAAAGCGGCAAAGTTATAGTGAGAAACTTTCATTATGGCGAGCATTAAAGCAACGGCTGTTGCCGGGCAAACGGAAGTGGGGACATACCCGCATCCGAGGCCAGGGTATGTTCATATATGGCATTTAAATCTGTGTAAGCTCCTAGCGTTTGGGAATTATGAAACAAACGTGCCGCAGTTTGTGCCGTACGTGGAGTGGCCTTTAAACCGGCGTGGAGAATGAGGAGGAGTGGCTGTGGGCAGTGGCAGTGGCAGTGGAAGTGGGTGTGTGCAATGTACAGTGCAGTGGACTGAAGTGGAGGTGTTTTGGAATAGAGATGGCTTTGGGGCAGAGGCAGCCAGCCACTGGACTGTTTGTAGCTGCACAGGCACCATTTTACGTATTCCGTATTTGTGCATTTTGTTGGTTTACTAAAGGCTAAAGGGACTGGGTAGGGACCCGGTGACGGTGCTTACCTTGTTGTGAACACTTATGTCGGTCATATTGTCGTGCCTGGATGCAATGACACAGGAAATTCTTGCATACACATAAATCATGACTGCCATTGGTATGAAGAAGGATCCCATGGCCGAGAAGATGACGTACCCCTCATTTTGGTTGTAGCGGCACTCTCGCAGATCCCTGCGTCCCGGCTCGTACCTGGCAAAAGGGCAGGAAATGAGCACAAGATACAATTAATTACAAACAAAAGTCGTCTAATGCAGGAACCCCTCAATTATTCGCTTCCGCTGCTGTGTACCAGGACAGGGCACAGAGTCAAAGCAATTGCCACCTAATTATATTTGGTTTGTTCAGCTGACAGGAGTCGGCAGGGCACAGGCAGGACTTAGACGGAGTGCCAGAGGTCTCGAATTTGCATGCTTTTCAAATAAATTCCTTTCAGAGCCCTCAAATGGAGCCTCAAATTGGTGTCAACATTTTATGACATCAGTCTCTGAGATATTTCGGACAGTTTAAAGGTCTTTAAGTGAGACAATAGACACCTACTTACATTCGTTGTATCTGCAGGCACTTAACAACAATTTAAGGTCTTTAAGACTTTCAATTAAATTAAGGAATTTCTTTTCTCAGACTTTTGACAGTTAAACGGACATCAAGCTATGATGATGGACAACTAATTGAGCATTTTCCCTTTTATTTAAAATCAGGAGTTGGTTGTCAAAAGTCACGAATTTGCATGCACTGAAAGTTAAACATGATTTGTAATCGAATTTTCTTGAAAAGGTATTTTCAAAACTTGTTTTTCAGTAGCTTTGTGAATGAACTTCTTTAAAGGAGAAATGTTTTCTTTGTCGAAGGATTCCTAAAACTTATTAATCTTCTCAGTTTAATTATAGATTTTAAAAGTTTTACATTATTAAAGATTTTACAAGGTTTAATGTTTTGCACAGGCTATTCAAGACCTACTTTACAATTAAAAACAATTTTCCTTGAAATTGTTGTCTCAAAAACTATATTTTGCGGAATTGCCACAGTTCTCAGAATGTATTCCTGTATTTATCCTTGTATCCTTGTATCCCTGTATCCTTGTACTTAAGATTTCAGTTTAAATAAAGTACAAATTAACCCGAAAATTTTGTGTGAGTGCACTTACCAGCCCAGAATGGGGGGACAGGTGATGGCCAGGGCCAGCAGCCAGACGATTAGGATCATGATTAGGGCCAAACGTTTCGAGCGCCGTTTACGGGAGTACGTGAGCGGCCTGGTCACGGCCAAGTACCTGTCGGATGGATGGGGAGATGCAAAGATTTACGATTTAGGGGAATACTGGAATATCACGCTCTCTCTCACCTGTCCACGCTGATGGCGCACAGGCTGAGAATGGAGGCCGTGCAGAGGAGCACGTCGAGGGAGATCCAAATGTCGCAGAGCACCCAGCCGAGTTGCCACGAGCCTGCAATCAAAATACCAAATTAAAAACTTTCGCCAGCTTTTGTCGGCAACTTAAAATTCCGGTCCAAAGTCAATTTGATTAGCAACATTTTGGCAAGGCGGCTCTCGGCCAAATGCCTCACCTAAGGCCAATTAAACGGGCCAGTTGTGGATATTTTGGGCCAACGTTTTGTCGACCTGGTTGTTCCCGAACCTGACCCTATGCACATAAGCCCCGTTAGTGGTTTGGCCAGTCTCAACTCAACTCAACTCAACTCTAGCCGGCGTTCCTGCATTGAATTTGTGGGCACTTTGAGCAGTTTCTCCTCGTCTGCGGCCTGTCAACCGATTAATTTTTTAATCAAGTGCCCCTCAAATGGTCTCCGAGCGCCAAATGAAAAGTTGTTTTTGTCGAAAAGGCCCCAGGACCCGAAGGCCAGCAAACAGCCAGCTCATTATGGACAAAAATTGCCCTGCTCTAGTTAAGAATGCAGTTTGGCACATGGTTTCCTGTATCCTGTTTCAAGATTACCAATCCGAGTAATCCAATATGGAGCTAAGCTTTTACTAATTAATACAGAAATACCATTTTATACAATAAAACTGACTTGTAAATGCCAAATCCTGGTTACGGTCCAACTTTATAATGAAAACTTTCGAAAAACAACATCGTAAAGTCTACGCCGAGGCTCCTTAAATTGTTTACCTCGAAGCAGCTCGAGGGCAGGCATAATAAGGATTGGGATTTACCAAGAACTTTTACAGATCTGAAGTGGTTTTAATTTACCGAAAAACGGAAGAATACAACGAACTTTCGGTTAATAGGAGCCGGTTGGGGCTAGATAATACGACTGTTCAGGCTTGGCCCATTTACCATTCAAAAAGAAAAACTAACCAACGACAAACCAACTATTTTCCATAGAGCGTTTTTTTTTTGCCCATTTCTCGATTTGCCAACGGGTCGGATGATTATGACAAACTTTCGACATGCCTTTTGCCTTTAAAGAATGCCACAAAGTTGGGGCTCGGGAATGCTGTGCTCCGTTTTTAGGCTGTTCGTTACTTTTTTCCTCTACTTTTTTCCCTGTATTTTTCTGTATTTTTTGCAGTCGAGGAAATCGCATGAAAGCGAAGGCGAAAAATGAAAGAAATTCTTTCGGTTCAAAGAATACAAATCCATAAGGCGAGAGAGATACATACTCGCATATTCCAGCTAGCAGCATTTACATAAATATGCCGGCGTGGCCCCGCCTCTTCCTGTTCGCGTTCGTGCTCTTATTTCTATTCGTGCTACTTTGTTACATTACACTTGGATTTATAAAATAAAAAAAAATAAATTAAAAAAACTAAGAACTTATATTAAATGCAAATGTATATTATTCTTGTGAAATGTCTTAGGAAAGTATTGATATATTTATATCGGCCTCAATTTCATATCAAAAATCTTGTAAAATTATATTAAACAAGTTAAATAATATAAAAAAATGTCTGTAATATCGATGAATATTCTATTCTATTTCTTTTTTTCCTACAAAATTTAAAACATCTTCAAAATAAAGTTATTAATTATTTCGTTTTATATTCGATGCGGTAAAAGTTGAGGCTTTTTCTTGAAAAATATACCTACAAATTTATTAAAATATCTATGTATTTATATATTGTGTCATCTTTAAAGAATACAATTTAAAATCATAAAATTTTCTTGAGTTTCTAATATTTCTGAAATACAGCACTATTTTAAAGAAAACTTTAAATTGCAATATAAGACTTTTTGTTACATAAAATATGAAATAATAAACAACGTATGACATTGTTATCTTGAGAATGATGTATTAATTTATTATTTATTTATTATTTAAATTAAAAAATGTCTGTTTAATGAAATTATATAAAAATGTTTTACATTTATTTTAAAAGTTCCCCTGAAGATGTTTTCAATTTAAATTTTCCTAATGAATAGTTAGACTCTAACTTTCTTTTATTTATTCGCATATTTCGTTTACTATTTTCTCGCTGTGTACATTTTGGGCGCAAAGCTTTTGTTAGCAATTTTTTGAGGGATTTACCGGAATGGCATCTTCATCTTCTAATCACGCGAAAAGCCCAGCAAACGCCGCCTACTTTCACGGAAGGCACCTTAATGGCCCTGGCACGGCACAGAGCCCTGAGGAGCCCTCAAAGTACACCAACTTGGGGGAAACTCACCTATGAGATGTACTGCTACGGCGGGCGGCATTACGAATATGCCCACGAGGAGGTCGGCGACCGCCAGGCTCATCACAAAGCAGTTGGTGATGGTGCGCAGGCGACGCGTGGTCAGGATGGCCAAAATCACCAAAGTGTTGCCAATGACGGTGACTACAATGAAGGTGGCGAAGACGGCAATCAGACAGATGCCCTGCCAGGAGAGCACCAAGTCGTAGAAGTGTGCCCACTCTGCGGCCGCCGCCGACTCGTTGTAATAATTAAATGTGGTCACGGCAGCGGTGGGACCGGCTTCTGTCAGAGCATCCACTGCATCCGATGCGGCGGCGCCGCCAGCGGTCTCATTTGTGCCACCCTGTGGCAGGACGACATTCAATCCCGTCGCGCCTCCTGCTCCAGCTCTTGTTCCAGCTGTCGCTCCCGTTGCCCCACCCGTTCCATTCGCCGCACTCAGCAGGTCCTCGTAAACGATGGATATGTTCTCCGGCAGCCCCGATCCTGCCAGTCCCAGTCCCTGGCCGCCTGCGGCGAGGGAGGATGCCGCCACATACATGAGCGATGGATAAATGGCGCTTAAATTATTCAGCTGCAAGTTGACAGCCATGGATCGGCCGGTTGCGTCCGCAGAGGAGCTATCTCCGGCTGCTGTCCTGTTCTGGGCCTGCCCAACTAAGCCCTACTCGGCGGTCGGGGCACGCACACCCTTCGCATATCCTTGGAGCTGGTCACTGGCGCAGGCACTAGCACTGGAGACGATGAAAGCGACGAAAGCGTAACTGGTGGGCAAATGGCACGGCCCAACTGCTGTCATTGTATCGAATTGCTGTCTGATGGCTTCGCTGCTGCTCACTCGGTCGGTCAACTGCAATCAAACGGAAGGGAAACGCCAGTTAGTGAGGATTTCAAGGCACTGAGCGGAAAATGGATGGAAAACTTTAATATATTCCTAAGAAAGTTATTTTGGGCATAACTTAAATCTCTTTTGATGTCAGTAAATTGAATTTACATAACAATTAAGCCAGAGGTTGGTGAATCTTAAAGAATATGTCTCGGTTTTTGGTTAGTTTTATATTCAATTACTCTTTATTTAATAAATAAATTTTACTTTTTAAATTAGTTTACAATGTAAACTTACATAAACCGAAATGGATTAGGTTAGTTATTTATTTATTCATTTATTTTAATAAAGAAATATTTGACTTTAAGACAAATAAGAGCTAAGACACATAAACTAATTATTGAATTCTTGACAGTTTTATCACAAAAATATTTACTGAATTGTTTATAATCTTATTATTATTGATAATCCTGTCCTCTAAAATAAACCATACCAAATTCTTTTGCATTTCTCTCTTTATTTATATATTTATTCTAATAAAAGTATTTTTAGATATAATTATTATAAAAACAAGAAATATAATTCGGTTGCAACAAAGAATTTCTTTGCTCAATATAGCTGCAATGATGCGAATATTATTACAATTTATTAATAATAAATTCCACTCGGACAAAGAAAATTGTTTTCATTCTGAGAAAACTATTTACACGAAAGAATTTTGCGTATTTTGAAAAAGGAAATAATCAAATAATCCACACAAAGCTCTCTTATTTGTAGAGTATTTAAAGTATTACGAATTTACCCCAGTGTGTGGAATTGGTACCGAATTATTTACAGTTCACACTTGCTGCCAGTGGATCTTGGGAATAGACCACAGAACGACTGGCAAAATAAATGACAATTCATCTGCGAAACTTTTCCACACCGTTCGCAATTTCCACTGGAGTGTATTTCACGTGAAATTCGTTGATAAGATTGATAATCGACGGCCGCTTTATTAGATTTCCGCACAAATTATGTATAGCCATGGGCCAATATTACGTATACGCAATGGGTGATGATGGGCGCAAGGGTATGGTTATTTTCCCGACGGAATGTCGCGCCGCGAATGACTGTTGTTGACTGAGTGCCACCAAATGGCAGACCGAATGGCAAGTCGCGGGCTGTTCGACACTTCTTGCCACTTCTGTTGACAATAATTTGGCATTAAGCATTATTTATTTACCGGCCGATAGTGGTGGCCTGCTGCTGATTGCGACAACTCCTTGTGAGTGCTGCTATTTGGCTGTGTGTGTGTGCGATAACCAAATTAAAACTGATATCGCAATAGACAAGGTGGCGGTGTCGGTGGGCAGAGCGAGAAGTAAGTAGAATCAGAGCGTTGGAATCCGAGTCGAAATCAGCTCCACATCTACAGAAAGCCTCAGGCACTCTTTCCCCAAAAAAGGGAATTATTTAGCAAGAACAATTTGCATATTCAAATGTGTAAGAGAATATTAGCTTAGTACTTCAGCCCACAGATGCACATACATTAAATGCCACAAGAAGGACTGCAAGTATCTCAAGGAATGTGGGACGGAAAGCAAACATTGCAGTAGATTTTATACCAAACTTAACCAATTTATTTTGTCTCTACATGTTAAGAATTTCTAGAATTTAAATAAAACAAATTAAAAGTTAAATTGTATTTTTAAATATCTGATAAATATAAATATGCATACACATAAAGCTTTAATGCAGTTTATTTTCTTTATTTTGCTGCAAGTTAATAAATTTTACTCTTCTTTAATTATCTATTTGTTCTGATCAAATTTTTAGATAGCAGCGGTAATTGAACCTGGCCCATTTTGCGATTTTTGCTATATTTTCTTTGTGTTTTGCTTTTAAATAAAGCAAAGAGATACACAAAAATGTTTGAAAATTACGCTTTTGACAAAAAATAATACAAAATGTTCTCTGCATTTAAATAAATATTGATTTTACCAGCTTCGAGCTAGTTTGCCATGAAACATAAGCTGAATATTAATGAAAACTGCGTTCATTTTTGATTGAAAAAATATTTAAAAATGCATTGAAATCTCCTGAAATAAATTCCAGTTTTTTAAATTTTTTAGCTGTGTGTTTTTTATACTTAATCCCTACGATTTGGAGGGAGCTTAGCGACATGCAATTTAAAGGGTATTCACAGGTTCGGCCTCCCTTCGACAGCATGCTTCCTGGGGCTTTGAATGCTGACGCGGAATAGTCATAAAAGAGCTTATCGCACTCACATGATAGCAATCTGGCCGAAGGGGCTGAAGGTGCGGATAGGAGGAGGTTGAACTTTTACTTTTTTATGCTTTATAGTTTATGTGTAAATATTTACCCAACCTAGTGACGTACCCAAAGGTGAGACTGATTAATTGGATACGATGCAGAGCCTCCAAACGTTGCTGTCTGTCAGGGCCAAGGTATCGATCGGCCCTGGCTGGAATGTGTCATCCCGCCAGATAACGGTCTTGAGGTTCTGGGTATAAATATATGGTATGTGGAGAGTTCTTGAGTTCTCTATTGCGGGACATCAAGTGTATTTTAAGGGGCTTTGGGCCCGAAAATAGATTTATGAACTCATTCCGCAGAATGTCGTCCGGGATTCCAGCCAGAAGCCCCCAACAGTTGCGATCGGGGGCTGGGAGCTCACGCCTTTGGCGGCAACCCATCAACGCTGACCGCGATAAGCCCTGGCGTTTTTATGAGCACTTTGATTGATAATCTAATTCGCAACTCAATTGCAAACTTTGCACGAGCCAAAGAGCCCCTAATCTAGGGTCTTGGCTCGCTCCCACACGCGTTTCCATACCAATTCCCACTTCCATTTCCATGACAATGGAAGCAATCAGGCTAGAAGCTTCACCCTTTCATCCAAAGTGAACTGGAGTGAAGTTAGCTCTGTCCTTAACCCAAAACACTCAGCCGAGATAAACTATTTGTTCAAAGGCTGCAAATTGAGTTGCCAAATCCAATTACTTTGTTGGACTTTGTGTGGCCGAATAAAATTATGAATTTCTAATTGACACCGAGCAGAGTTCATCCTTTCATCCACCTATCGGACCCAAATTTATACATATGTTTCCGCTGCCTTTGTGCAGAGGAGTCATCAATCAGAGGAGCCACACCATCTCCGGCATTAGATAAATCCGTATCATTGATGTTTGCTGGGTGTCCACGGAAGATTTATTTCACACTAAAAGTTCCACCCGATAAACAATGGAGGAGAGTGGTGCTCTTTGTATACATATTTACATACGCTTGGCTTTGAGTTGTGTACACTGGAAAAAGTATTACTTAAAAGCTAATTTATCTTAATTGTTGAAGATTTTACTTAAAAATTCATCAAACTAGAATGGAAACTAAACTAAATTAAAGATAATAATTTGAAACGATACTTTTGTTACGCTTTTAAATGTATGAAACCGTCAGTCAGGATATATCTTCAAGATTATCTTAAACATTCTTTTTTGCTGTGGACTTATATACTTTCTTCTAATTATTATTTTTTTCATAATATGTATTTTACATTTAATATAATTTTATTTAAATATATATTCACTCTCATTATTTAAAAGAGATAAATATATATTCACACTCATTATTAAAAAAACAAGAAATGTTTTCAGCACGGAAGAAGATTAATTAAATTTTAAAAAAAAATCAATTTTATCTCTAAACAAATAATATTAACCTTGACTATATTGTTTTATGTGTATGTTGCCGCTTTATGGCATATCTGTTAGAGATTTTCCAGCATTTTTGTCTGCTTGACAGCTGGCGGCCTTCACCTTATTCCGCTTTAATTGACCAATCCCCATTTTATTTGCGTTATTAAGATATTTTTCCGACAAAAATACCGAGAAGAGGGTACTTTAAGTGATATAATTGCAAGGCCGGCGGCCGAATTGACTTTTAGCAAGAAATGTGCTTTGTGTGTGTTTTTTTTTTTGGCAGTGCGTAAAATATTTGGCTTCCCTTTTTTACACTTTCGGCCAACACCTACGAGACCACACAGAGAGAGAGAGAAAAAACTGTCTGAATTCCATTGCAATTCAAAATGCATTTTAACACCCACACCAGCATCCGGCTTCCGTTGAACATTTGTTGCCATTTGCGGCTAACATGGCGTATGTGTAATGTGTAATGTGCTATGTGCAACGTGCAATTTGCAATTGCAGCTCGCAGTGTGCAGCACTGAAATAATATTTCATTTGCATTCGGCAAACAAAGAAGGGCGAGTGGGAGGTGGAGGAATGTTGGTCCTGCCAAAGGACCGTCTGACGCTGACGTCAAACAGCCAGTCAGCTAATACAAGTCACTATATTTATTGAGACTGTCGGCCACTTATTTGTCCTCTTTATTTGGCAGTGCCATCGAGGTGTTTAGCGTGAAAGCATTTATCCATTACCCTCGGATAGGTCGGTTGGTCCCTCTCTCTCTGTGTCTCCGATCTATGCAAGGGCCACCCCTGCACAGGACTTTTGTGAACTGGGTGAAGGTGAAGGGTCTGCAGGATGAGGGTCCTCCACCTGAAGTGGCTCCTCATCGCGCTGTTTACTTACTTAATGCAATCGCTTTCCTGCGCAGTCCTCCGCTTTCATTTCAAAACACTTGGCATTGTTTTATTGACACAGAAAGCCCTTATTATATTTATTGCTACCACTATTATTTTTGCTGTTGTTTTTTTTTTGTTCACGACCCTCGAGTGGGACACACTGTTTAATCTGTGGCTCCGTGGAGTGCACTATCAAAGTACTACTGCAGTTGCAGCTGCAAAAATTGATTCACTTTCCCCCGTGTGGAAGTAATTTTAGCGGCGTGACAAACGCGTTCGCAAAATTCAAATTTACGTTATCGGTTGTAGGTAAGCCGCCGGCTGATCAATCGCTCTCGGAATCGAAGCCGGAGTCGGATTCGAATTCGGATTCGGATGATTGAAGACCCACACACGCTGTCGGTCTTCTGCGGATGGATTGGCTCGTGTGCGACGGACGACCGCCTCGGTTGAGCGCTTGAGGAAAACTGACGCGAACGAAAGCGACTCCACACGGTCGGAGAGTCGACGTCGCAGTCGTGGTCGTCGGAGGCACGACCGTGGTATCTGTCCCTCCGGCTTGTCAGTGGGACACAGTTCCAGTGAACTGTGGATCCCAAGTTGGCGGACAACGAGCGCAAACACGCGACTTTTAAACGCAGCGCGGGCGGTAAGTAATCCTGCCCTGTCGTTCCTGCCGGTCTGCCGGTCTGCCTGCCTGCCTGCCTGCCTGCCTTCTTCTGTATTTAAACAATTGTGCAAACAGCCGCGTCCAGTCGAAATTTGAATATTCAAATGCTGGTGCTGGAGCAAAACCCAGTTAATTCCCAGAACAATGTTTAATTAAGCCACGGAGGGACAAGTCGTCTACCTCCGTGCTCTAAAAGCTCCGGCGATCCCCGCCAAATCCAGATCCCGTGCCACAAATTTTACGAGAATTTCCAAATGAAAACATAAGCGATTTCGCGGGTACTCAGGAAATCTAAATTAAGACTTTTATGGTAGTCTTATAGACATAGGCATAGATATAGCGATATAGCGTTATAGCGTGCACAGTCGGCTCTATCTCTATATCTATATATATATGTACATATATATATGCGCCGTGCCATTGTTTGTACATTTTATAACGTGCAGATGCGTCTGCACACGGATTTCGCAAATGCTCTTACTACGCCCTCATAATGAGTAGTGTCAACAGCTGGCGCAGGTTAAGTTCGGTTGTATTCGATTGCCTTCCACACAGGTTCATTGTTCAAGGTGAATGCGATCCACTTACAGTCGCGTCCAAGCTGGATTGCATTCTGCCTTTTTTGGGGGCTAAACAAAGGCATGCGCCGTGACTGTTTCCGAAGGGGAATCCCCGAGTGGAACGCGTGGAATCTGAATGATTCGGAGCGCCAATTATAAAGATTTAAAACATGAACTTAAATCTTTTAAATGCTTATGTTGCATTTTTTAAGAAAAGAGGTTAAATTGGGGTTGGGTTTCGAAACTATGATTTCAAATACTGATAAACTTATGAATACGTATTAAAATATAATATTACCTATGAATTTGACACATTTTATTAATAAAAAAAATAAACCTAATGATTTCCGATCTTTTTTAAAAAAATTTCTATTTATATAGCATTTTATATATTTATATAGTAACAAATATATATGGACTTAAGAATAGCACTTAAAGCTTAGGGAATATTTTTAATGTTTACCTATTTTATGGTCTATAAATAGTGTGATTTTAATGGGCAACTGGATTATAGGACATTTGCTGCGGTCATCAATCAGACGATAACAAAATAAGAATTATATTTTTAGATTTTGCAAGCCAACACAAAAAGTAATCAAAATCATTACTCATATGAAGGCTCAACCTTGATTACCATAAATTAATACTTTTGACATACAAAAGATAAGAAGGGAAATTGCAAAAATTACATTTATTTGTCTGGGAAAAACCAATGACAAGGTGATATCAATAAGACTCCATTTATAAAGTTTTTTTTTCATTATTGTCAGACAAATTTTTCAATATCAAATTTTATAGAAATTAAAGGCTATAGTAAGAATATTTACTAAGTAACTATGATCCGTGTGTCAGAACTTTTTTGAAAAATGTACTTTTTATTATATACAGCTCAGTATTTACCACGTATTTACTTTTAATCAAAGAAGAATATCAAATAAAATAAAGAATAAATAAGAAATAGCAAATATATAAATTTATAATGTATATTTATTCCTTTTCTTCAGTTGCTTTAAATTCGTATCAATTAATAAAAAGACAAAAAGGATGTTTTCCCAATTTCTTTACCATTTACTTACATTTCCTTTAGTTTGTCAAAGGCTTCAAATAATGCATTTACATGTCCTGCCTCGTGTTGCATAGTTTGCGGGATAGCTTTTTCTTGAAAATATGTCACGAAGCCACAGCATACATCGAGGCTGAGGCTGGCTGTTCCTGCCACTTTAGTTAACCATTTGCCAAAATTCAGCTCCGGGCCACCTGTAATCTCCTTAACAGATTGAGCACTGACCGGAGGGCTGTGGTGAGCACTGGTTGGACATCACTTAGATTGATTAAATGCGAGAAATCCGTGCGGTTCGGGTACGTGACTCGGCTGAATGGCGTAGCATAATTGGTGTCTATGCAAAAGCGTTTATCCCGAACGGGGCCAGAGGGCAAATGTGGCAGGAGTTACTGGACAGTTAGGGTACAGAGTAAAGGGTAAATGGTATAGGGGTATAGGGTCGCAGGACCCCAAAAATCGTTCTCAGCCAAGTTTCGCAACATCATTTAATTATCAAATGCACGTACATACATAAGTGAGTTTTGCAGTGACAGGAAGGTCTCTCTCTCGCGTCACTTGCTTCCGCCCAACTAAAAACGCATCCCGATACACCCATTTTCCCGGCTAAACTTCAAGGCTTCAAAGGGGTGGCAGAAAGTTTTCCACCAACACAAGTTTTTGGGGCGCGCAAAAAACTTTCCATTTCTATGCAACAGACTTGGCAAATGCATTGGCAATGGCAATGCTAAATTGAGTTTAACAATTTGTCTTAGAGGCACTTGCAGTGGATTCAGTAATTGCCTGACAAATCGCTTCCCCACTTGTTGTGGTCCCTGACACTGGCAGCAACACTAGGACACCATTACGCGAGGACATTAGGACACCATTACACTCTCGGTTGCATACATACATACATACATACATATCTCTCTATGTACATATCGAGCGAAATTCGCAGGACACGACAATTTGTCGCCAAATGTCCTGGCCACCATGTGTTCGCCAGCGTCATAAACTTTTAATTTCGCCAGCATAATTAGTCTAGGGAAATGGCGGGACGGAAGCCCTATGCGCCAGCTTCTATCGCACTTACAGACCTTCAACAAATCCCATTTAGACACGGGCAGAAATAAGGGTATAATTACCTAGGCATTAAATTATATTAAAAGGGAAAGAATGTAATTTGTTACTATTTAACTGAATAATTACATGTTTATTTTGTTTTACCTGAAAATATCCTATTATTAATTCCTAAAAATACCATTATCTTGATACTGCCAATAATGTATATCTTAATTATCAATTTATAGATGTAGAAACAAAGAAACATTCTAAAGTAATAACAACCTTTAACCGAATACATAGTCTTAGAATTGATAATTGATTTTATTAATAATAATATTTATTAAAGGCTTATTAAGTATACTTATCCTTTAAGACACAGCTGAGTTGATTAATAAATAGAAAGGTTATACCTCTAAATGATTGCTAAATATTAAATAAATTCAACAGATTTAGAAGCTTTTTCTGAAAATAAATATAACTCTTCAAAAATATTTATAATTTCAATGTTATATTATAATTTCTTCACATATTGTCTGTTTAATTTCTAGTTTCTAGTTTTTCTTTGTGTGTCCCCAGTCTGTGTTAAAGTTACTTTTAATTGATAGGTGAACGAACCCGCTGGGTCCCTAATGTATGGCTATGTTCTGGCCGCTTAGAGACGGCAAAGGCCAGAAGCTATTAATAATTTCAATCAATAAGCGTAATATTATTCGCGTCAACTGGATCAGCGCCAGGAGCGCCAGGATGCAGGAAACACGAAGCAAGGGAGGCCAGCAGCAGACAGAGAGTGTGCTCCGATTACGGTTACCAGGCACACAAACAAACAAATATATATATAAATATATTTTAAATTTGATTCTCGAGCACCCTCGACTTTTGCCATCTTCCTTTCAATTTATTGTTCTCTTCGAGAGCTCCGCCATCCTGCCAGGACCATTCCGGACCGGACTTTCCGGCCATTGTCCGTTAAGCAGATTTCGGGCTTACATTGCGCGTTGTTGGGAAATTGTGGAAAAATCATACAAAGAACTCCGGCCAGGCTGCGACCTTTGAAGGCAGCTTAGTTTCCCGAGGAGGAGCGCTGCATGCAAATACGCATTTATAAATAGTTGTAGAGAGTTCGAGTGCCAGCCGCATTCACATTCCGCTACCAACCAACCCCTCAGCGGGGGGGCATTAATTGGTTAATCAAGTTTACAACTGCCAAAAATCCAACTGGTGAAAATGGCAATTTTGGGCTGTAGCCATAAATGTGCGGAATGCCAAGCGTGGAGGACGGAAGCTCCATGAACAAATGACTCTTGGCCCAGGCCCAGACTGTTGTTGTGTCCCACGCACAGTAACCGCAAAAGCCGCACAAATACTAAATGCGCTGACCACGGAAAAACCAGCAGAACTGAAAACTGAAAACCGAAAACAGAGCGAGCATTATTGGAAATTACGAGGCAGGGTCAGGCACAGGAAGCGCACTGAAGAGGGCTCGAGTGCCCCGGGGGGGATTTATGCGCATATGAACCGAGATAATCTATTTGTAAATAAATAAAAACAAATGTTGCCGCTCACATTTTTGGAGTTTTAAAGAGGCACGGAATACATATAAATAATGCAATTATTTTTATGACTGAGAGTAATAGTAGTAAAACAATAGAAAAATATTTGTCGCATATTTATTTATGGCTAAAAAATCAAACTAAAAAATGAGAGATATGAAAAGACGTTAAATCGTTACATTAAAAGCAAACCCCATTGTTTTTCTTAACAGGCTTTAATTTTAATTTAATCCAGCATGGCGGAAATTCGCAAGAAAAAAGTTTTTAGGCTAAAATCATATCTAGCAACATTTTTAACTTTAAATATAATTATTATTTTGATGAGAATTTGCTAAATTATTTATTAAATTTAGAGTTTTATAAATTTAAATATTTTTAGACCTTTTTCGAATTCTGCCTGCCTTTCAAATTGTTTTAAATGCAAACAGAGTTAAGCTAAATGCAATCCCAAGGCAATTACAAGGTGAAAACTGAAGGATTAGCGAGAGCTCAGCTAAATGACCGGGAGAATAAACCAACAAGGTTAAGCCCTTCCGCTGGCAAATGTTTGCAATGTACACACTCTACTTATATGTTATATTATTCGGTTTCAGGTGCACTGCCGTTTAAATAGAGGCCAATGCCAACCAGTCACACTTGACTGGGCCCGTGAAAATTCGTTCGTCTGCCGGACTGCCCGCCTGGTGGTAGCCATAAATAATGTCACACGAAGTTTAAAATGCAATAATGAAATTTATTAAGAACTTATGCGGAGTTAAAACACCGAGGACCAGCAACGCCCCTCTGCTTCCCACACAGACTCTCCTCCTGAAAGGGGGGGAAAGGGATTCTGTCGACAAGCAAGGAGAGCAGAAGTCCAGATACTCTTGCGAGTTGGTAAGTCCTTAAGTTCACTGAAAGTTGAGCGAAAGTTGGCAACTTTTGCTCGGGCGAAACTTTTCTCCACGGATGCAGGGAGTAATGGATGTGGCGAGCCGGAACAGTTGACCATATGGAAGGGTATTATGGCAGCGTAATTTACGCAGCATGTTGCCACACACACATGTGGCCAAGCGCATCGAGGTGGGGCGGGGAGGAGGACAGGACACACACATAAAGAATCGTCTCTTCCGTCTGACCGACCATCTACGCCTCCGGATACCTGCTCCCTGCTGCTCCACCCCGCCATGGAGTTCCATAGCCGAACAGCACTTACGTAAATGCCTTACGGCACAAGTTTTCCCCTTTGTTGTTGTTCCTTGGCTGTTTTAAAAGTCCCGAATAATTGAGTTTTACGCATAATTTGCTTGATTTTATTTTACTTACGGCTGTCGCCGTCGCTCCCTCCTGCTCCGCTCCCCTGATCCCCTCCAGGAAAGCTGCTGCGTGTGCAGTTGCCGCAAAGGTAAACAAAACAATCAATAGCCCAACTTTTCCTGTTACGGTTTTGGTTTCGGTTTGGGCCATAAGGCCTAGCCTGGCCAGGATTATCGTAATCCAAATCGGATTGAAATCGATACATTGCACCATGCAGTGGATTTCTCGCTCGGTTTTGATAAATACTAATTAAAATAAATTATTTAAAGGGAAGCGACAGGGGGCCAGCCTAAAGCGCAGATTAAAATGCTCGTATGTACAGCATAAATCCATTTATAATTAATTTTTACAAATGAATGCGATAATTAAATATGCGCGCATCGAAATCCACGAGGTATCCAAACTAAATGGCCGCGCAGAGCAATTAAATAATGAATTATAAATTCTATTGTAAAATTTCCAGAGTTTACTTTAAATAAATGTAAACAAAATGAAATTGAAGTAACTAGAAAGTTACAAAATTAAGCCCCACTTAGTTCAGCTTAAGTGTACCATTAAATATTGTTAAAATAATTACAATAATTACTCCTCCATTTATGTATATATATTTATTTCTTTAACACATTTACAATTTATTATTGAACCTTACAATGCAGCTTGGCAAAGGGGGGAATTATTGTTTTAGATTCTATTATTACAGCTCTTTTAGGGAGTTTTTACTCGTTCGCGCCAGCTCCTGCTCCAGCTCCAGTTCCGGCTCCTTCCTTGCTTGCGCACGAGAGCAACATCTCGAGTATATTGTATATATAAGTATATATATTTAACACCTTGGTATTCGCAGAGGTAGGATAACAATTGTCAGATGTTCACTGAATATGAAAAAAAATGCCTGCAATACATTTCATAGGATGTGCTGGCCACTCAGATAAAACCGGGTGAAACCGCTCTCGGTGGTTCGGTGTGTTGTATGTTAGTTAGTGTTGGGACTTGGAGGTGGAAGGAAGAGCAACGGCTTAGCATACACTTCAAAATACTGCACTGAACAATGATTAATGTTAATAACCAACCAGACTATAACATAGAAATATTTATACTTAAATTATTACAATTTGCTACCTTAGACAGATGATCGAGCTTGAGACGGCGACCGCCGATTGACGGATCGCTTGAGTCGCTTGGGTTGAGGTGCGCACAACTTACAACTTACAAATAGTATTTCAATTAGAAAAAATATATATATGCATTTGCATTAAGTGTGTATTTAGAAGGTGTTGTGTTGTGTGTAATAGTGTAGATGGTTTTGTGTAGGTTTAACGTTTTGTACATGCCCAAAAAACTTTAGCAAAAACTTGAATATCACTCGTATGTATGTTAAAATTTGCAATTTTCAAATTCAATTCTCTTGCATGAAATATAGGTTTTACAATAATAAACTTTATAAACGCCATTTAATCAGTTATCGATATATATATATATATATATGTATATGTATGTATATTAATTAATTGTATACAATAAAAATAGGGAGATGCTTATTAATTACGATTTTTACAAGCCTATCCTCGGCATGCGCGCGTACCACATGCGAACGTAAGTGACATGACCCTTGAGTTGAGTGGTTTTTTCTTTGTAGATTATAAATTCGATTAATGCGCTCGGGTTCCGGGTTCGGGCTCTTAGGCTGGGATCGAACCTCAGATGGATAAACTCGTACTCTATGCGTAAGGATGTACCGTAAGTCAACACATATTATTTATCTTTATGAATTATATTATGTTAGACCTGTATTTTTCAATTCAAACGAACTTAGACCAAACTCTTAACACTTGATTAGGTTTTAGATTTACAATTAGTCTGCCTGCTAAGCAATACAAAAATATCTATCGTACTCTTTGCCTTGGTGGAATCGTGGAATCTCCTTCCCTCAGCTTTCTTGTATTTGAATCTGTATCTGCATCTGCTCGGTGCGATCTGTATTTACATTGAAAGAAGCAAATAGCTTGACGCAGGAGTCGTACATATATTTCTTTTGTTTTGTTTTGTTTTTGGCACTAATTCAGTGGCCAGTCGGAGGACGAGAGTCAAATAATACATCGATCTTCGAGCAATCCAAATTCAACTGTACATCCGTCCGGTTATGCTCGTCCCTCAGTCCGTCAGTCCTGTTAACTAATCCTACTAATTTCTAGCTTAGCAGCTGCTGCCGATCCCGCGGGATCTTTGCTTATCAATTATCGATTTTCCCTTCGGCCCATAAAAACCGCCGGGCTCTCCACTCGTAAGCACTGGTAACCAACCTCTCAGTTGTTGTTCTTCCAGCGCGAGAGTAGAAGCCTCCAGCGATTTTTACGCCTTCTGCTTCAAATTTGCCATATCAATAGATGGTTGGTGCTGTCCTCACGGCCAGCGATCTCGCTCAGCGAGTTGGCTCCGGAGTTGCGGAAGTCCTCGTAGCCGTCGCCACCGGATATGATTAGCGTATTGTTCGTCTCCGACTTGGACTTGGAGTGTTTAATGGAGCTGTAAGCAAAAGTAGTGATTAACTTGTTTTTTTGTTTTTATAGAACTTTAACTTACCCCGGCTTCGAGTACTCATCACTGGTGGCACCATCCCGACCTCCTGCACCTGGCGGGGCTCCCTCTAGGCCGGTGGTCTCCACGAAGGTGAGGAAACGCACATGGCCCGTGTGGCCGTGGGGAATGCCAGTGGGCACAATGTTAATGGCGCCTTTCTCATAACCCTGGGCCGGGATGGTCAGCAGGACGCCCGCACTAGTGCCAATCCAGATGAGATCCTTACAGCAAAGGAGCGAGGTGACGCGCAGACAGGCGGCCTTGTGCTGGCGGATGATCTCGTCGCAGTTGGAGAGCATCTTGTTAACGGCGGGGGCAAGATTAACTTCGGTAACCAGCTGGTGGCTGCATAAATCAGAAAAAAATAAAGTTAAGAGAGGAAAAATAATATTCTAAGGTCAACTCACCTGTTGGAATGGAAACATTTAATGTGGGCTGAGTTCTGTATGGAAATCCACACATGATTGTTCGAGACTGTCATGTTTGTGATCGGCTTCGAGTCCGATGAAATCTGTATTTGATTGATGACCTGCACAACCCATAAGAAATTCAATGAAAGTTCGAAATATCTTCTTTTAATAGGCTTTCATACCGTCAAAGTCTCCACGTCCAAAACTTTGATGATGCCCTGAATGGAGCACCAAAGTCGGCCATTGACATTCAACAGCTTGGTCACCGGACTGGTGACCGTGCCAATGGAAAGGCAATGCGATGAGCAAGTGTTCCAGGAAGTGGCTAAGTGAAGAGGCAAGTGTTAATCAAAGCAGTTTGTTATTTAACAAGAAATACTTACCACCATCTCTCAGGTAAACACAGATATCACCATTTGCTAATGATACAAACACACGATTGTCCAGGTACCTATAAGGCATTGTTTACAGAACTCAGATATCTCCTAAAATATGTAGTTTACTTACAAAATGGAATAGACGGCCGAATGGTGCTCGATCTTGATGCGGTTCTTCTTAATGCGAATATTGTCAGTGCTATTATAGACATGGATGCAGCCGTCTTCGGTGCCTATCCACATCGTTGATTGATTGCTCTCGCCCTCCTCCGGATTCGAGTCCTGCAACAAAATGAGTCACGTGAGTATTTTAGGATATAAGGTTTCAGCTGAGACGATCTCACCTGATGCCCGTGATATGAGGGCGCAGGACTAGGCACACGTTCCGACAGAGTTGCACCAGATCCCGCTCCAGTGCTTCCGCCGCCCACGTTCAGCGTGGCTGCCGCCGCTTCTGTCTCATCCTCGCTGGAGCTTAAATTCAGCTCCAGCTGTGTATCACTGCCAGTCGCTGCTGCTGCATCCGTAGCATCTCCCCCAGCCACCGGTGTGGGTGTGGGCGTCGTCTTCTTTTTCTCAGGCGTAGCCGTCGCCGACGTTGAGGCACTCTGAAAGCTCGGAGAGATGCTCTTCCGGTAGTCACGCAACTGCTGCGTGTAGCTCTGATGCTGCGGAGGCGGTTGCGGGGTATTCCGCTTGTCCTTCTCCTCCTGACCAGGCGGCTGTTCCCCACTGCTGTTCCGACTGGAGGCCGCCGAGCTGTACGCCGGCACAGAGGCCACGCACAAGATGCGAGCATTGCAGACACCGTTGCAGCTGGTGACATTTGGCTCTGGATGCAGCGACATGATGCACACCTGGCCGACGTAGCCATCGCTATTGCAAACCCAAACATCCCGATTGTCGCTTAACGTGGCTGCTGCACAGGTGAACTGGAGGCCGGCACGAGTCTTGCGGATGGGTATCGAGGTAAGGAACTCGGGGATGGGATGACGCTCCAGCGTGGCAGCTGCAAGTGGGAACCAAGGGATATTAAAAAGTAATTTATTTATTGTCCTCGGGGAAAAGACTTACCCAGCTTCTGCTTGGCCTCGTTGAAGGCCTCCTCCCACTGGGTGCGCTTCTCCGTCTTGTTAAAGACCACGGTCAGCTTCTGGTTGCCATTACTAAAGCAATTAGTTGATAATAAAATATTTTACTTGATTTTCATTATTATTTCGATAGGTTTCTTCACTTACGGGGAACTGACTGTCAACTCGAGCATATTCAGCTGAGTGTCGTTTGTCTGGCGTTCAGAGAGCTGTCGCTGGACTTCGCGGTGGAGCTCGCGGATGGCGTCCTCCATATACTGATGCGGGTACTTGAGGGAAACAGCGATATCGGTCATCTGTTGCAGCTTACCACAGTCGTCGGCCAAGGTCTCGATTTCGCTAACAATGCGCTTGATGTTTTCGTCCTTGGCTGTGGGACAAGGTAAAGCATTAATTAAAGATCTAAAAGTCAGACAATCTAATATCTACTCACACTTGACAATCTCCAAACAGTCCAGCGAGATCTTGGTTAGGAACTTGTACTTGTTGGTGTCCAGCGTGGTTGCCACGGTTCCCGGGCAGATGCTGCTGTTGGGTTTGCGAATAGTGCCGCTTCGTTTCTTGATGCTCGTAAGGACGAGCAGGTCATTGAACAAGAAGAAACCGCGATCCTTGCGCGCCCCCTGGCCCGATGGCATGGAAACCAAGTCGAAGAGCAAAAACTGCCTTTCGGGCGCTATCAGATCAGTAATTCCTTCAATGACGCCCTCCAGTTCCCGAAGGGTTGCCTCCCGCTGACCATTCTCCATGATCTCACGCTCCTTGCAATTAATGTGAACCAGAATGTCATGGACCAGCTTGAGCACGTCCTGCAAGTGCTTCGTGTCTGGGTGATCGTGATCCGTGTGCTTGATTAATCGCTGGAACAGCAGCTCATAGCTAGAAATTAAATTAAGGAATGGTTATTTTGGGAAAAAGAATATTTTTCAGAAAGAGAAACTTACTTGGGAAACTTTTGCACGGGCTTAATGAGCAGATTGTCTAGGGTTAGTTTGCCCTTGTGCTCCCGGGCTGTAGACTCCAGAAACTTGGAAAACGATGGTCGCTGGTGCTTCATGGAGCGTATGGCGTTCTTGGCCCGATTGCAGTTGTTCACAAAGGATGTGTATACTTCCAGGACCTCAAGCTTAGAGAACTGCAGATGAAGTACAGGAAAAAATAAATATAAGAATCTTCAAAAACTGTATTAATATATGGTATTTATTTACCGTCTCCATGAAGGCATCGCCCACTTTCTGATGGACATCCCAGTCGTCCAGGCGCTGCTTCAGATCCCCCAAAAACTTTTCATGTATCTCCAGGATGTCGGGCACCATGAAAAAGATTTCGTCCACTGTGCGAGTGTCGATCATTCCGGCGTGCTCTGGGGCCTTCAGAACTTTCAAATACTTGACGACCACCGTCTGTAGGGACTCCACGTAGGTCTGCTCATTGCGATAGATCTCCTGGACCACATAGGTTCTTGTATCCTGCAATGATAATAAGGAATGGTGAGGAATAATTATTAAATATTGGCTTACATTGAATTAATTATAACTTTAAGGGTTTATTGCGACCAGACTTACGCCTTCATAGCCGCCCAGATTCCATTTACTACTCATATCGAACTGCGCCCGCCGCTCGGAGTCGTCCTCCGAGTCGGAGCAGGTAATCGAAGTCATTTTCTTCAGCCTGTCGCACTTGTCGTTCTGATAGCCACTCCCTGCCCCGCCACCTGAACCGGCAGCCGCCCCGAATCCCGCCTTGCTCAGACGCGCCACCGTTGTGGTGGCCATGGACACTGCCTGCGAGACACTGCTGCCGCCCAGCCCGTGTCCGTGTCCGATTCCGATTCCGATTCCGTGGCTATTACTGCCGATGCTAAGGTTGCTACTGCTGTTGCTGTGAGAGTGGGACAGGGTTTGGGATAGCGACTGGGACTGGGAGTGGGTGTTACTGCTGTTGCTGGTGTTGCTGCTGCCACTCGCCAACTGTTGCGAGTGGGCTTGGATCTGGGACTGGGAGGTAGCCTGAGCTTGGGTCTGGGCTTGGGGGAGCAGGGCGGCGGCAACGGTTTGGGAGGGCGCCGTCAGGGTGGCCTGCAGATCCAACAGGCTTAGTCGCAGATTCTCTCGATTGTGCGACATTGGAATGTTATGATTTATATTGTTTTTTTTTTTATTTTGCTATTCTTGTCACTGGTTAACCACCGCACTGGTTATTTCACTGCCACAATGTCACTGAAGTACTGGAGCACCGCTGGAGCATACTGTGTGTTGTTTCAGAAACAAGAGAAGAGCCCACGTCTGGTCTGGCTAAGTCATCCAAGCCGACTGAAAGTGCAACAAGCCGCTGCCAGCCAGCACCCAATGCAGCTGCAGGCCGAGGATGTTGCACATAACATCTGCATCAACACACACGCTTACGCTTACACTCACACAAGTTTTCAAACAGAACACAGCCTGCGTAGACGGCGAGTGGGAGAACCACTTGCCCACGTTCCACATGCCCTGCATGTGCACTTGCAGAAAAAGCAGTGAATTCCTGATTTCACAAATCCACAAATCTTATAATAATTATTATTGTAAAATATTCTTTAAAATTGAATTTTTCTGTAATAATTCATATGATTGTAAGTATTTAAAAATGTAAAAATTAAATTTGTTGTTTTTAGGTGCCTTACAAAATGCAAGTTTTTATTGATTTGATAGTAATATTTTCGTTTTATCCAAAACTTGGTCTTAAACCTGACTTTTTAATGGTTTTTATACCTTTACTGCGTTAAAATTATGCATAATTGAAAATTACTTAAGATTTAAAAAAAGGGATTACCGTTTGCAAGCAAAAAAATGGAATTTTTTAATATTTGCCTTAATGTTTATATAGATTTCATCAGTTTCCTAGACCATAATAAGGATCCTAATCAATCAAAAACTTTACTTTACTGAAAATCCTTTTAATTTTTATTACTGTAAGTGACGTTTAGAGAGTCCACGAGTCACTCACTCACTCACTCACTCACATACACACACTCACGCCCTCACAGGAACAGCCTTGAGGCCTCCCCAACCACAGCACTCCCCCCGGCCAACGAATCTCCTGCACCGCACGAGTGTGTGTGCGTGCGCTGTGTCTGTGTGTGATTTGATAATGACACTGACCATGTTGTTGTTTGCCTTTGCTGCTGACTGAAGGCCAATAATGCGCAAAGGAAAACAAGGCGAAAGCGTGGGTTAGAGCAGGAAAATAAAATAGAAAATAGAAGAAACAGAAGAAAGCCAGGCAGGCAGTTGCTGTGCGGTTCTGTTTTCGTGTTTTCGTTGCTGCGAATCACGGTAAGCGGCTGTTCAGCTGTGTTGCGTTTTACTTTATGGCCATTTAATTGCCTGATTAGGCCAGCGACAAAGGCCAGGCGAGCAACATGTTATCACGCACACAAACACGCAGCCATGTAACGCCGATGATGATGATGATGATGGTGGTTGTGAGCTTGTTGCACCGTTATTTATGTCCCTGTGTGAAGTGCAGCATACATTTGTGCGCAGTTTCGATGGTACTGGGAGTTACTTTTACGTTACGTTACGTTACGTTACCCGCTGCATCCCAGCCACAATTCCATTTTTCAAAACGATTGCACACATATACACACACACACAGCACACACATGGCGGAGAGCTGACAGGTAATTGATTTGCTCTCTCTCCTCTCCAACAGCGCCGTCTCGCTCCCACCCGCCTAGGTTACTGCGGATAAGTTGAGAGTTTATATTTGCACTCTATGTATATTATTGGCGTAACGCGGCGCAACAAGAGGTTGGCCTTGTGCAGTCAGGTACACATATTCATACATACACACATACACACACGCCCGCCCGTTCGCAGAGATGAAAAATTGAATTTGAATAAAATGAAAAGTGATTTTTCCTCTGCTTTGATGGATGTCTCCCGAATCTCGGAGTCTCGAGACATTTTCCCACGCACATAACACAGCCACTCGCATACACAGAAATGCCCAGAAGGAGAGTCACACAAAAACAGACACAGCACTCCAGCGATAAAATATATATTTTTTTTCGGTTGGTAAATTACGATTTGCTTTAATTATTCCTTCTGTGCTCGCCGCCCCGACTTTTGTTTGTTGGTTTTACACGAATTGCAGCGGATTCCTGGCTACCAAAAAATAAATAACAAACGCAACGAACGAACGAACGAAACATGAACAATTCCGCCACACAATGGTCGTAGAAAAGCAAATAAGAATTAAAACACACGGCGCACAGTGGTCTCTTTAGCCTTTCTCTGCTCTGCTCTGTCGCGGTCGCTGCTGCGGCTGCTGCTGTTGCTGCTGCTGCTGCTGCTGCGCGGGAGAGCAGCCACAGTGGCACATCCCAAAATCCAAATCGCACTCCTGTTCGCCGCCACTCAACTCACCGAACACATTCCATTGTGCCATATACACACTTAATTTCCATTTTTCATATTCCAAGCGCATTGAAAAAACAACCCCACCACCCCCACTCCACCCACACTCCTCCCAAACAGAGTCCAGAGAGAGCCACCCACTGTGGGCGAAGAGAGGCCAAGAGAGAGAGAGAGAGAGAGAGAGAGCTTCCCCCAAGAGAACCGAATTTACTGAGGTGTTCATGTGTGGGGGAGGCAGTATCTAAAAGGTACATCAAAAACGTGCTTGGTAAACTTTAGATTTCGGGTTTATCTGCTTTGTAGCAAAACATTAATTATCCATGTGAACGCTAAACGGGAGGCAGCAGGAAACCAGCTCGTAAACACACTCCCCGCACCACCCCACGCAAAACTTTATGTGGTGCGCTAGTCTCAGCTGTTTGTACATCGTTGGAATGCCATGCGCCGCTCTCAACTAGAGAGAGAGTCCTAGATAGAGTACGCAGAGAAAACAAGAGTTTGATTTGCATGCGACAAGTGTCTGAAATGGAATTTGCTACAAGATCTTTTCCAATCAAGTTAGGAAATAGCTGAAAAATATTACAGAACCATATAATTCTTAAAAAAAAGGAAAAAATTGGGGGAATTCATTTTTATGCGTATACTTAATATTGGTCACTCTGATATTAAGTATACGCATAGAAATGAATTCACCCATTTTTATCTTCTAATCTTTTTATTTTTTAAGGATTTAGCAAATGCTCATTGATTGTCTTTGTATGCGTATACTTAATATCAGTGTGACCTATATTAAGTATACGCAATGAGCATTTGCTAAATCCCTAAAAACTAACCATTTTAGGAACAGAATTTAAGTATTTTTTTCAGAATTTCCTATAAAAATGCGCAAGTGAAGGGAATATATTTCAATTGCTATTTGCATATAGCCTAAAAATAGGACACAGCGACCACTGTGCCTGGAACGGAGCGGAATAGAACGTAGGGAAATCCAATGGAACTCAACGGGACTAACACACTAACACACATTTCCAATGCGCACTGTTTTCTTTCTTTTCGTTTGGGGCATGCGCCATGGAATTCACATGGCGCCGCTGCTTCTGCCGCTGCTCTGCTGCCACATCTGCTGCTGGCACCCACACCCACACCCACCACATGCATTTCTACTTAGCAAGCAAAACAAAAACTTTGAGAGAGGGTGCGAGAGTGTACAAAAACTCAGAAAATAAACAATGAGAGGAGGAAGGCTAACGATCTCTTTGCAAATGTACTCTCCCTTGGAACTGGAATGCTTTGGAAGTAAAGAGATAGCTCTTTCTTTCTAGGAAGGATATAAGCTCGCTGTATCTTTTTTTGAAGTCTACTTTAAGGGGCAGCTTAGTTTGACGGCAATCCGTTAATTTCTTTAGAAGATTGATTAATTGTCATCAGGATTCTTTTACATCCGCATGAACTGAAAACAGAAAGCTTCAAGTAATATAACAGTGCTGACTCTAGGATTCCCAACTGCTGGTACCCTTAAATAAGCAATGGATTTTTATGAAGAATATGGGCTAGCATTTAATTAAGATATATTTTTGTAGGTTTTGTTTTTATCAAATAAAGAAAAATGATAATGTTACTCACCGCTATAGTCTTCTTCCTTTGCTCGGAGATCATGTTCTCGCTCGATCCTTTTAGCAACTCGGCCAGCAGAGCAGGCGTAGGCTTCAGCCCGGCCTTGCCACTTTCTCCAGTTCGTCCCGATCCTCCAGCGTTAGCAGCAGAGCTTTTATCCTTGGACTTATCGTCAACAACCCGCTTGACGGCGTGATGATGTCCATGACTGTGACCGTGGCCGCCGTGACTGTGACCATGACTGTGATGGTGATGCAGCTGGCTGGGACGCTCCGTGCTCATGGACTGGCTGCGCTTGCTGTGATGCGACTTGGGAGCCGGAGCCTCTGAGGCAGCGCGCTTCATGTGATGCAGTTGCTGCTGGCCCAACTCCGCCTCAGTCAAGTTCTTGGCGGACACGGAGATCTGAGCGGTGGCTGCGGTGATGGTTTTGCCGCCATGCTCCAGCTGTGAGGGTGTAGAAGCTGCACGGGTGTGAGATGGCACTGGCAGATAGGCGCTCGACTTGCGCACCCTCATCGAGTTGGAGTACTGCGGAAGGTTGCGGGACGACGCGCCACTAGAACCACTGGATGCCCCACCAGGACCGGATCCACGCAGGTGCAAGCTGAAAAACAGGAATCAATTGGATGTTACATACAAATCAACATTGCAGTTTCTCGTAAATTGTAATCCAAATTCTTCTCTTTTATATTTGCAGCCAAAGACATATTTATTCAAATGTATTTAATGACCTGGCCTTAGAATGGCAATAAATTTCCTGAAATTACAGATGCGAAAAACATAAAACAATTTGTATATATCAGGCAACGTTACACAAATACGAGAAATCGTTAAAAATACAGATATCTATCCTAATTTTTCTTAGGTAAATGAGTATTTGGTCTACTAATTTCGATAAAAATGGATTGATAACCTTTATAAAATATATTTCAAGCGTTATATGACTGTATGTTTTATGTAGATTAAATTGTATACTTTATATTTTATGAACATTAAATATAAATCAAATTTTATGAAATATATAAAGGATTCTTCAGAGAAATCTGTAATTCTTGAGAAATAAATGCAAGCGTTTAATATTAATATTAAATATTTAATAAATGCATTTATGGAGACACTCACCTATCTGTCTCGCGTAGATCCTCCAGAATCTCCTCGAAATGCATCCGGTTGGGTTTTTTCATCTCCGCCTCGAGCATCTGGCCGTAGGGACCTCGAAGTGGTCGCTTCGAGAAACGCTTGTAGTCATAATCGGCGCTGCTGGGCGTGGGACTTGAGGTGATCCGCTCCCTTTCCCGCTCCCTTTCCCGCTCCCTGGCCGCCCTATCGCACTCGTTGTCCGAGGTGGAGTCGGCGCGAAGATAGCTAAAGCTTCGGCTAGAGGCATCGTCCTTCTCCTCGCTGCTGTGACAGCTAAAGTTGCTCAGCAGCTGTGCCTTGTCGCGACCCAGTCCTCCGCTGCCCCAGGACGGGGAACCCTTCTCCAGCTCCGGAGTGTTAAGCTCAAAGGAGTAGGAGCTCTGGGGGCTACTAATGTACATCTGTGAGGCGGCAGGTGTGCTGGGATCTGGAGATTCCGGCTTGATGGCATTCAGGTTGGCCACACTAATGTCCAGGGCCAGACCGCGCTGTGGCGATGGCTCTGTGGGCGCCTGCCAGTCGGCATTGTCTATGTACATTCCCTTGCGCTTGGTGGACTTGTCCAGGTGCCTCCGTTGCCGCTCGTCCGTGCTGTGACGCGGCGTGGCTATGGCCTCTAAAGAGCTCCTAAGATCCACGTTGGTCAGGTCAAGATCATCGTGACTGTATTGCTTGCGGTGCTGCTCCAGCGGTGGATTTCTGGCCGTCGTTGCCACCTCAACCTGTGGAACATCCTCGATCTTGGCCAGCTCGTCGCCCTCCTCCGATGAACGACTCACGGAAATGGTGGGCACCAAATCGCTTCTAACAGCCGTGGTAAGAGTGGACTGCGTTTGGGACACCTTGCAGGCAGCGTGCGGGATGGGAGGCTGAATGGTCTCCGGCACAATGCCAAATTCCTCGGGAGCCACTTCTACCCATTCCTGGGCAGGGGTCTCCAGCCACTCCTGGGCGGCGCACTCGTAGACCGGCACTGGGATCTCACAGGTGGTGGCCGTCTGCAGGAAGTTATCCGGCGGCGCCTCCAGTGGCAGCTGCTCCTCCATCAAGGTGGCCAAGTTGGGAGCGCTGCCACTGACCGACGAAGTAGGTGGCGTTATTTCCAGCGTTGGTTGAACTTCCTCGCGAATCAAGCAGTCGCTCTCCGACTGAATGGTGTCCGTCAGCGACTCCATGGTGGCGTGAGCGGCAATCACACTGCTGGCGGTGGCTGTCGGGAAGAGAATTCCCGAGCTGCCACTCGCCGCCAGCTCGTTGCTAAAGATGTCTTCCTCCTGGATGGAGTCGTGGTCCAGTGACTTCTCCTGCCCGTAATTCAGGTTGATGCTTAGCTCCGTCCGCTTTAGGGGTATGTGAACCCAACCGGGATCCGTGGGGATCCTGCCCAGCGCCGTATCCTCCTCCCGGGAGTGCGTGGGACTGGGACTGGGCGCCTCGATGGCCTTGTCACGCCTCAGACGATCCCGCAGGGCGGTCAGCGTGGACTTGCAGTCGATCTGCGAGAACGAGACGGAGCGAAAGGGGGCTGTCTTGTGCGGGCTACGCGATTCCGATTGCGATGTTAGCGCCGTGCTCTCGAAACTGGCACTGCCAGTGGCCGACGCATCTACGCATCTACGCTGCTGCCTCGGATGCTGATTCTGCTGCGCAGGTGGGGGCGGGGACTTGGACTTCTCGCGGTTGCTCAACATGAGGGCCTCCAGGTTGGAGAGACTCGTGTTCGGCCGCAGTGAGGCAAACAGGCGGGCGGCAGTGCTTATGCCTCCAGCTCCGCTCCCTCCTCCCGAACTGCCGCCGCTGTGAAGAGGCCGTGTGGCGTCTTCGCTTCTCAGGTGAATGCTGCTGCCAGCCTCTGATTCTGAGGTCTGACTGGCGCCCGTATCCTGGCGCTCCAGAGCAGAGGAGGCGCGTGGCTTTCTGGGCGGCGGAACTGGCGGTGGCGGAGGAGGCGGCGGTGTTGGAGTTGAGGAGGCGCGGGAGCTGCTGCCTCCACCGCTGCCGCCGCCCCGCAGCAGTTCGGTCAGCTCCCTGAGACGCTCCGAGCGCTCGGATGTCTTGCGTTGCTTCTCCGGACCGGAAGTGGACGTCCCGGAGGAGGATGTGGAGGCGGGGGCAGCTGGCGAGGATTTGCGCCCAAAGCCAAGGCGCTGAAAACGGTCCAGGGTATTACGTCGTTTCTCCATTGTGTGCTGAACGTAGTAAAGAGGGGGAAGAGAGGTACAATTCCAGTTAAACTTTTATTATTCATCAACGGATCCCCGATTCCGAATCCCCAACCCGCCCCGGTTCTTTTTATGGACTAGCGGTGGGCGTACATGTGATTCCACCCTGCCGCTGGCCCTCGTCTTCGCCCACTCCCGTGCCTGCCCCTCTCACCAAAGAAAAACAAACAAATCGCTTGGCGATTCAGTTCGATACACTAAAGCAGCAAACATTGAGTCAACGTCAACGCGGCGTATGTGTAATATCAATGGGCAATGGACAGTGGCAGTGGCAACAACAACTTTCCAACAGCTATCCCAAGGGATGATCTGGAATGCTAATTGGAATGAGCATAAGCATTATGTATTCCCATTTCCGGAACCCAGGCAGCATGATTATATTAGGCGCCTCCTCATCATTCCCAGCGTCATTATAGCCCATATTCACTGCACAATGACACACACCTCACCACATCCCCGGCCAAAAACAACCAACGTCCGAGAACTGAGGGAGATGGGGGCTTCGTGGCGGGACGAACACAATGTAAAACCAGCCAACGTTGTTCTCTGTATATATATATATCCATATATATATAGCTGATTTGTGTATACATACGCACACAGTGATATTTTTAGTATAAACAACAGATCTCTGTGCCGCATATATAAAAGTACGTATACCACATACAGACATCTAGACAAACATATTTAAATCCCAATACATATAGATATATATGTAGGTGGAATATACAGAAAGTAAAAGAGATCTTTTGGCTATGACTGGGAATGAATGAGCGGATAGGCCAACTTACAATGCACTTGCCGAAATTGAGGTAAAATTTTCACAGGTTTCTTTATATGAAAGTAGTTATAGACTGTTTATGATATTAAAATAATAATCAAAAGATTTAATTTATTATAAGAAAAAGGATTAAACACTAAATAAACTCTTCTTCTTATTAAAAAAAAATTTAACTTAAATACCTTCACTAAACTGTAGTTTAAGACCTTTTATCCTTAACATTTTACATATTCAATCAATCTATCATATTTTTAGAAATAGTTTAGTTAATTATACCAATCATCCTTTTATTTCCAATCATTATAAACCTTTCTCCAAGTGTACGCATTAAAAGAATCATACGAATAACACAAAAGTAGAGCAATACTAGCAAAGATATCTTTGGTGAGAAGAATTCTCGCAAACCAACACAAATGCACACCGCAAATCCCACATTCTCCCAACCTCTCCGATTGAGCGGCAGAACGTGCCATTCAGGTGGTGCTCATCCATCCATACATCCATCCATCCATACATCCAACCATTCTCTGACCCAACTACTATCACAGAGAGAGATCTTTTCCCCCATTGAAGGAAAAGAAAACGTACAAGTAACTATATGAT
This sequence comes from Drosophila truncata, assembly GCA_008042515.1. NCBI lineage: Eukaryota > Metazoa > Arthropoda > Insecta > Diptera > Drosophilidae > Drosophila > Drosophila truncata. The sequence continues at coordinate 210,401 of VNJQ01003498.1, read as the reverse complement.
ATATGGGATCAATAAAATCGATCAAAACAAAAGGTTTATGGCTGAAAATTGCACTCCCTGACAGTTGGGGTGATGAATGGTGGCCATTGAGTTTCAGTGAATACAAATATACATCTATAATCGATGGGCTTTAGGTTGATATTCTCTCTATTTTGGATATTCCATAGTGGAGTCCATCCCTATCATTAATCATCCTGAGATCTATGAATATTTTGACCTCATTACTTTTAATATCCATTGTTTTTTTTAAATGCAAGTTTCTTATTTTAAATCTTATTAAGATTTTATTAAAATCATTGCATGGAATCTATCCTTCAATTGTGTTCCTTGAATTTTACCCTTTTTGACTTTTATTAGTTTCTTTTACTTTGAATTTCAATATGTAACTTTCCTATTATGATTATATCTTTATTCCCATATATATTTTATCCTGAGTATAACCCCAAGTACTTTACTTTTGTAACAACCCAGAATCCTTACGCAGGACTTACCCCGTTTTCCTTGTTAACCTCAAATGGAGCTTCCACATGGAATTCGCAGTGGCAGGGCGGGTGTAAATTATTTCGCTTAAGCTGGATTTCTTTGTGATTAAGATTATGGTTCGTTTGATTATATAGAGGATTCACTTGGACCTGGGCATTGCATCCGCGATGCTGGTGTAGCGGCAGGGAAAACAAATTATCGCGATCACTTCTCTCCTGATTGATCACATTTGCGGTCACACGCGCCAAATCGGTATACGGATCGTAGGAGACTTTGGGTTCGCCGTAATACAACTGTTCACTCGGCGGAACCGACGGCAACGGCGGCACATGCAAACGCGATTCACTGACCGACTTGTGGACAACACTATTGGCCAAATTCCGATCAATTTCCGGATCCGGTTCCGAGTCAAAAGTCAGGCGACCGTGGCGATCGTAGCACAAAGATCGTGGTCCCCTCAACAAGGCCAGGGAGGAGCACTCCCCATTCGATCCAAATCGACAGTTGTAGTTATTATTGTTGTTATTCCCCTCGAAGAAGGAGTACGGCGGTGGAATACCCTTACGGATGCAACAGCTGCTTCCATGTGCAGGATAAATGCGTGGCGACTGCTGGCTGACCAGGCGACGGGTCTTCACCGCTGGCTCATCGCTGACCAGGGACTCGGAGCAGGTACGTGGCTTGGGTGGCACTGGCGGGGGCGGCAACGGATGTCGATAGCTTCGATAGCTAACGGTGGCACAGGAGTTGTAGTGCTGCAGAGCTCCTGGCTGCTGGTGGGGATACTGCTGCTTCTGCTGATGCTGCGGCGGATGCTGTGACAGTTTTTTGTCAATTGTATAACAACAAATTGCTGCTGACTCGTCGCTGATTTCAGATGACAGGGACAACACTGGCGATGACGCCTCAGTCGCTTCTGTTGCTCCTCTTGAAGCTGTTGCTGTTGTTGCTGCTGCTGCTGCTGTTGCTGTTGGCTGCTGCTGCTGCTGCTGCCGTGTTGATTGTTCCGTTTTCGTTGTTGATGTATTCCGCTGGCGCTTTTCTATTTCTATAACCGGCCGCCGCGCAACGTCATCGAGTTCGTCAGCGGCATCATCCTCATAATGGGCATCGACTAATACGCGCCTTGGCGTGGCATCGACTTCCTCCCCATCGAAGACAAAGCGAAACGACGACAAATCGGACACTGAATCGCAGTCCCCAAACGGCAGCTGTTGCCTCTGATGATGCTGCTCTTGGCGGCGTTCCATGGAGCTGCCAACTTGTTGCCTCTCGCCACAGCAATTCTCGCAGAGAATCCGTGAGCTTTTTGCGCCGATGCCAGGAGATAGCTTTCGATGCTGCTGCTCCGTCTGAAGATGATGAAGATGTTGCTGCTGCTGCTGTGTGTTGGCAAAATATTTGGCAATGGGATCATACTCATCATCGTTGTTGTTATTATTTATGTTATTATTGTTGTTATTGTTTTGGTGGTGATAGGTCAGCTGGGGACCACCCCTGGCCTCCTGGCCCTGGGCAATCATGGTGGCGTCGCCTGGATGGCGTGGTAGATCCTCATTCCACGACAGCTTCTTGTAGCCACGTCCGCGCACCACCCGTTGTCCCAATTGGGGCGTGCTGGGCAAGGAGCTAGACAGCTTCAGGGGCGGACGATGTGGCACCTGTTGAAGATCACCTCCTGTGGGGGGTGTGAAAGTGGGTGTAAGTGAATGCTCATGGACACCATTGCCTGATCTCACCAATGACTGTTTCTGCCTCACCGAGCTGTACAACTTCGCTGTCGAGTGTCCGAGTGGAGTGGCGCATGCAGCAACACGAGATGAAGCGATTGCTTTTGGCCCTCCTCCTGGCGGATTGGTTAGCTTCCAGGGGTTGAGCTAGGTGTGAGCTGATCCTCAGATCGCTGGAGTCTCTGTAAAATATTTTTGTTAAGTAAATTATTTAAAGCAATATTACAAAAAAATAGTAAACCAATTAAGAGCAAGCAGTGGGTGCAATATGATAATGATTACGCCAGATTTTATATCTCCTGATAAGCTAAACAATAACACGTAAACCTGGCATGCATATATGCTTTAACACTTTTTAAGATAAGTTTAGATAAATTGGTAGACTAAAGAAAAAGTAAGGTTTGCATACTGAGAAATAACCTTGCATTAGTTTTTATGAGGTAAGTAGCTCAAGATTGGTAAACAAATGATTATCTTATATTATTTTTAAATAACTAATATAGGAAAGAGCCGCTAATAATGCATGCTTTATCAATTGTATTTATAATACCCAAGGGTCGCATATACCCCTTGAGTCATTATATATTTTAGAATATTCCAAATGTTCGCCCAAAAGCATGCCACAGGCGTCGAATTTTAAACTTTCATGCAAATTAACATGCTCTACTTTCGTCTCCATCCTTCACCTCTTGAAAGTGTTTCCATTCTTGGTCCTCATCGGGATACCCTCATATCTGCCTCTAGTGGAGACATCATACTTTATGAAGCCTTGGGGAGCCTCAGGCATTATCCTACCCATTGGGAAATCTTTGTGAAAAGAATGCAATCTAATGAAAGTCCGATTCCGTCGAGTGTACTCGCAGTAAAGTTCAGTGCCTCAAATATAAGGCACACCGTCGTTCTATTTTTATCTGATGCAGCGCATACTTCATCTTCAATGGGATTGGGGAATACAGTAGAATTCGATATTGTAAAACGCAGATGGATGCCTTTTAATTAAAACATAAGCGGCGCAGGGAACTTTTGGTAAAATGATTGATATTTTCAATGGTAAAAGCGTTGACCTAAACATAAGGGAATATTTGGAAAATATACATTTTATTAAATGTTCTTTTATGATTTCCATTCTTAAATTTAAATATTAAATTTTTTAAAGAAGAACTTTAAAAAATTAACCTTATTCAAAGGTTAAGTTTGAAAGTAGAAAATAATAAGCACTGATATGTTTTTATAGTACTTAGTCACTTTTTACTCTTTCGGAACGAACGCCCACACTCTGCCTGAGCATTTTTGGGCGGCTTTTTATGGCTTTTCTATGTTTCTCTTTTCATCAGAAATATTATAAAAAGTATTTAGCTCTAAAAGGCTTTTTAATGGTTAAATTATGACATTAAAAAAGAATATGATTTGATATGAAAGTGATCTTTCAATTAGCCTCCAGGAATATTGTATTAATCTAAATATAATTTTATCATTCCTCCAGTAAACTCACTTGTAATGCTTACATTTTCTACAATCATAATCAAAACATTCCAAAAGCCTTAAATAGTATAAACCATTTTAGCGACGAGATATGCCACCTTTCGATTTCCTCGAACAAAACCCGAGTGTTACGCATGCGAATTTTTAGCACAGAGCTGCTAGCCAAGCCATGACCATGACATGCTCCAAGCTCCCCCAAGTCCCCACTCCCATACACCTATCCCGAGTCCCCCATTTCCCTCCTGCCACTCTCGGTTGGCTGTCATTAAATATGTTTAGTTGGTTTTCCCCTCGTTTTTGTTGCATCCACAGCCGTGTCCATTGTCTTTCGGGGATTGGTTACCCACCCGAGATGGCCAGGCTTTTGTTTCAGTGGACTTTTCAGACTTTTTCTTTGGGTTGCTATGGTGTTTTTGTTTTTCTTACTTTTTTTTTCTACATTTTAAACAAGTGGCTTTCCTATAATCTTAATTGATGTCGAACAAACAGCAGAGCATGTTGCACAAGCTGGAGACGTCTCCACTTTTTTGTTGTTCGCTTACAGGAGTTTGCCAGCAAACAGGCATTGTTTGGAAAAAGATTTGCATGGTCTACAACCTCTTTTCGATATGATAAGCAAAACGGATTAAATCGAAAAGAAGTAGCCTAGTGGAGAGGAAAGCGTAACACTTTTCGGGGTGTAAATATCTCACGCTCGTTGGGAGTCAGTCACACATTTGACCCAAAAATATCATCATTTCGCCAGGCGACCAAAAATATATATATTTATTTTCTACCAGAACACCGAAGATTCTTTTGAGTGAAAGATGCTTGTGGCGAAACAATTGCAGTGTCGTGTACAAACAGTGCGTAGCATAACTATGTATAAGTAATAGTAAAAATAACATATTATACTAAAATCTTATAATATCAAAGATTTCAGCTAATAGGCTCTATTTTAAAATCATAGGGTCGATTCTTTTTTAATTTTATTATTTCTCAAAATAAATTAAATGGAAATTGAATGATTTTTCCTCTTAAAAGCAATCCAAATGCTTTTGAAAGCTGTCAAAGCGAGAAATGTGTTTATTATTTCAACTCTTACTCATCCCTAGTATTTTTTTTTTATATTTATGAAACTTTCTGTACATGCATATGCATACGTACATATATAGCGATGTTCGTGTGTACATCGAATTTTGTGTAAGACATTTTTTAGTTGAGATTTCTGGGGTGTTAGTCCATCGGCTACAAATGTATCTTTCGCAGCGTAATCACTCAGGAATGCAGATGCACAGAGATCTCTATATGAGGTCTATAAATACGCGCTCTAAACTGGCCAGCCGAAGCCAGCTTATCAGCCAGACGGCAGACGCGACAGAAGAGGCAGAAGCTTGATTTGCACAGCTCCAGTAGAAGCAGATGCAGACACAGATGCAGATACAGATGCACGTGCAGATGCAGATACAGATGCCGATACAGATGCATCTGTATCTATAACTAGCACATCTGAGGCGCGTAATTAGATGCGACTCAAGGCCGCGGCGCAGCTGATTTCACAGCTTATCTATTGTTTGGCCAGAGCAAAACACTGTCCCCGAGAAATCCCTGAGTCTGCTGGGCCTGTGAATTCTTTTAGGTGTACGCCAGCTTCTTAATAAATATACGAGTTTTTTTGAGTGTTTGCAAACGGAATACCTGGCCAGATAACACCGAGGGGACAGATAGCAGAAGATCTGGCCAAGAGCGTCAGCAATCAAAAAGTCAGAGGCAGAGATACGACGATAAACAAGATGTAAGTCCCCCTCCAACCAAAAAAAAAAACCAAAGCGTAGAAGAATTAAAGCCCACTTGAGGGGCACTGGGCAGCGTTAAGCGTTGATACATTATAAATAGTTTGCCGCCACTCATAAATAAACAAAAATTCAATTAAAATCATACTCTCGAGTCCGAATCTATATACGGGTGAGAACCATTAAAAAACCATAAAAGTTTTGACATGTTGCGAACATTTCGCTGTCAGCTGCAGAAGCAATCCCCTCTGCGAGTCATCTAGCATCCAGCATCCCGTATCCCAGCACTCAGCATACAGCATTCAGCATCTCCCCATCCGCGAACAATAATAACAATTAAGCCTGACAACGCGCCGCCGACTCTTCGCCCCCCGGGTAACACCTATTTTTGTTGGCTCTTTTTCGTAACTATTTCATAGGCTAAGGCCCTCCGCCCGGTCCGCTTTGACTGACAAGTGACAGCGGGATCCCCGAGCCGTGATCCGTGATCCGTGCCACATGCCCCCCGCTGCACTGGCCCACTCCTCACGTGCCACTTGCCGCTTGCCACTTTCCACTCCGCATGCAAAACTTCTTTGTTATGGACTTTATGATTAATCTGCACAGCTTTTCAGCGGCATATCAGCAACACCTCCAGCACTCCAAGTGCGTGATGAGATTAGGAGACCATCCAACATCCAGGATCCCTTTAAATAAAAAAAAAGAACGAACAGAAATGCACACGCATTCAATCTCCGGAGGAAGCTGTGTTACATTCCCCATCCCTGGCCGTGGGCGACACCGCCGCGTCGTGGCTTTCCTGAACTTGGACTTGAATCGAAACCAAGAGTGGCGCGGCCCAAAGACCTTGTCCGTCTCTTTAAATTGCGAATCAAACGATTCTCCCAGTCACACCTACCTCATCAATGCGGCTGGGGGGCTGCTCAGTAGGAGCCAGCTTGAAACTGTATCTTTCGGTTCAAGTTCAGTTCGGTTCAAGACCAGCGAATGAGAGCAACAATTGCGAGACACCCGATACAAAGCACACACTACTAGTTAGGGAATAATTCTAGTCTATATGGGCATAGATATACCTAGTACACTGTGGGAAGTAAAAGAATAGAAGGTAAGGAAATTGGGGAACTCTATTAAATTAAAAAAATATAATTGCCATAAAACGTTGAAATATAAAATCCGAGACAAAATTTTATTAATAGAAAGTCAAAAATGGTAGAAAGATTAGTGTCGAGTTTTAAAAGTGTTAAGGTGAGTTAATATGTATGTAGCTAGATTTCTTTCTGTATTCTTTATTGTGTTTAAAGATTATTTCAACAATTCAAATATAACTTTCTTCAACTGTTTTACAAAAGAAACCTACATAGCCGAAACAGACTTCAAATACTACCAATATTTTCTGAATTTTGCAACCTGTAATAATTCTTAGATAGCTAATTTTCTCCTAGTGCATACAACAACGCACGAGCACCCGTAGAAACCACAAAATTGTAACCCACACCTCGAGGCTCGCGGCGAAAAGAAGGCGGAGAAAAATTAGCTCTCGGGGCGAGGCGAGACGAGACGCGTAATTCCAGCTGCATTTGGCTTAGGAACTGCCCAAAAGACCAAAGCCCGAAAATCGAACGTTAAATCTGGCTCGGAATTATGTCAGTCAGTCGTTTAGTCTCTGGGCCAGGGTTCGACATTTCACTTTTGATTTTCGATTTCGTACTTTCACGAGCCGAGTGACCCCCGAGTTCAACCCGTCTGAACCCGAACGGTGTAGAAGCGATGCAGATACAAATGGGATTGGGATTGGGATTGGAGTGAAGCAGGAGTCGAAGCTGATGCTCGATGCTGGATGCTGGATGCTAAAACCTTTTGCCTGCACAACATTCAATTAGTACATATTAAATTTGTTTGCCCCTTTGCCGTTGTTGTTGGTTTCTCTTTTTTTCCCGATTTCTGTTCGGTTTTTTGTTTCGTTTTGGCCAGTCCGAACAATGAAGCGGAACTTAACTCGATTTAAGTTTTTATGAGCGGTATTTTGTAGTTTGTATCTGCTGCCTTGTATCAGCAGACAGCGATAAATTGTGTTATGAAAGTGCAGTGTGCAGGAAGACCCCGTCCTCGGTTCGGAGTCCCAGTCGCGAGTCACAGTTTTTCAGTCCCAGTACCCAGTACCAGTCCCAGTCGAGAGTCAAAGTTGAACAGCTACATGAGCCATTGATTGTTGCATCGATTCGGGTGATAACTCTCCGGCAATCAGCCGGAGATCTGATTCGGGGAAAAGGGGAAAATCACTTTCATAAAATGTTTTCCATTCAAAGAGTTCTTTATCTAAACTGATGGGGATAAGCGATTAAAGCTTGGCCAGCTTTAAAGTTGGTTATATCCGTTTGAAAATTATCAAGAGGGGTATTTCCCGAATTCAATTAAATATAATTATGATGAGTCAAAGCCTACAAGCTAAAAAGAAAGCTCTGTACTTTATAATAATCACTGACTAAACTATCAATATATACTTCAATGACTTAGTTATATTTTAATTTTCTATTTATTCTAATTAATCCAAATTCCTTAACTCGCTATTCTATATATCCCTTTAATCCTATTTAATGTTAAATAAATAAACAACCCATCAACCTACATTATTTACCATTTAAACCAAATTAGCATTAAAAATGGGATTTAAAAACAATGTTATGTTCTCCTAATCTTTTCCAGCTTCTCTGGAATACCGAAAAACAAGTTTTTTATCTAATCAAATAGTAACTGGGAACTTTGCGGAACTTTTTGTAAGATAATTCCGCAGAATAATGAGCACAACATAGGGTACAATATGATATATGGCCCCCATGGAAATGTGTCTTTTCTCAGCCCCATTATGTAAGCCAGGCGATCTGCCGGATACCTGATTAGCCGTTTCCAATATGACTGAAAGCCATTCTCAGCCCGCATTTTGATTCATTTCACTTATGTAAACTCTGTTTTCCACATCATATACTAAGAAAGGGCGTCGGAGGAGGCGTGGTCCCCATCAAAGTTCGATCGCGTCGTTTCCTAATTTTCGGGTTCCGTTCCGTTCCGGGCTCCGTGTCTGGGGATTGTGCATGTGTTTTCTGTTTTCTGTCTTCAGATTTCGGGTTTTGGGTTTTGGGTTTTCGCTAAATGCACTCCAAGATGCAGATGGATATTGCCTGGGGCGGAGTGGGCGTGGTCGCAGCTAACTACTGACGAGGTCGTGAGTATCACTCAAATTGCCTGGCCACATTCATCATGGGGGCCATCCAGGGTCCGAAAACAGTAAATGTAACATGTGAGCATTGGGGTGGTCCCGCTTTATTGGTACGATATTGGCCATAACTTGCTCATTGGTTAGCTTTATCTGAGCCAAGTTGAGAAGTGAAAGCGAGATGCTTCTGAGTAATGATGGTCAAAGAGTCTTTAATCAGTTGCTTTCTGAGGGTGAATTTGTACTGAAAAGTGAACTTTCAATAAAGGAGTATTGATTGCTTCTTTTTTAAAGATCAATTTCATATATCAATTAATATTTTCTTTGTTTTTATTAAATTTTAAGCCCGTTTGATGCCAGAAATCCTTTTAACACTTCAATAAGTTTATATCTTTGTCGTTTTCCCATTGATATCATAAATAAATTATATAATATTATGTTAACGGATGGTCCCTGATTAGAAATTAATTTAACAAAATTCTCAAGGATATTCTGCTTGTAAGAAAATAATTTCTGATTTATTCAATGCTTTGAAACCCCTCAGGGAGCCTAACTAAATAAAATCCCATGCATATGGGTCCACCCTACTAATCGCAGACTGCATTCGAAGCTGTTGCAGTGGAGCTGTTAGTTTAGCCGGCTGAAGGGGCGTGGTCGTTCAGCGCTGAACTCTTTTGGCAGAGACGACGTCGTTATATATGAGACTCCGTAATGGACCCAGGCTCTGGCACATATTCGAATGTGAGCTTGGAGGGACCACTTGTCTCCAGCGACAGTTTCCCACTTTCTCACCTCTCCCAGAGGAGCATTAGGAGCAGCAGCAGCAGCAGTATGATGAGGATTGCTTTGGGGTTGGGGGCCAGGCAATAAAAAGTTCAGCAGCGCAGGGACAGAAGCAGACCCACATGAGCGGCGGAGTCCGCAGGAGTCGCTGGAGAGCTTTTCATTACTTTATTTTCAAGTCTCTGGGCCCAATCGGAATCTGTCTTGCCAATAACAGCAAATGCCACCAACAACAGCCAGCAACCAGCAGCAGCCAGCGAGCAGCGGACTTGCTGTGCTCGTTTAAATGCGGCGTCGCAATCGCATTCGTTGTTTGAAAATCCAAAATAGACAGACGGAAAGAAAACAAGAAATAAGTATATTACTATTACTGCAGACGATAAAGGTTAGGCCAGGCAAAGCGAAAAAATAAATACTCTTTGAAAATTGCATATTTTTCACACCTCAAATGTAGCTGGAATTGAGCTTGAACTTAAGAATATAACAGAGAATCTATCAAGGTATTATTTGGGCAATTTCTTTAGGCTTTTTTGTTGCTTTAAGAGACTTTAATTGTCATACATACATACATATATGAATGACTAAAAATTTAAAAATAACTAAAAGAGTACATATGATATACAGAAACTCCTTTCTTTTATCCAATTTAAAACTCATAAGTGATTTCTCGATTTATGTCCCCAAAAAACTCCACTCTATTGAATGGGAATTTTCTTATCTTATTGCCAAAGTGTAAATCAATTAATTTTCTTACCGAATGAACAAAAATGTTTGCATATTCCACTTACTAATTTAAGCAACACCTGTTTATGGGTTATTTGATACTTTATTGGCTTATTCAACATGAGCTTGAGGAATGGGGTTAAGTTCGATAATAAGAGATTGGTATGCTGTCATCAGGTAGATAACATAGTTATGATATTAAGAAAAAAAAAACTTCAAAGAGATTTAATTTTGTAAGCTTTTGAAATGATTAATAAATGTTTTTCTTATTTAACAACAATTTGTATTCTACATAACAAGAACACAAGTTAAGGAAATTTAGTAGAGGAGTTCATGGTTCTATTGAAGATTTGCTGATAATCGAAATCTAACAAAAAAGATTAAAATGTATTATTTATTTTTAGAAGATCAAATTTAAGAAATTCAGGCCTTAAGAGAGACAAGAATTAAAAAACAAAAACCTGTTTATATATAGGTTAAATTTAATGACAATTTATTAAGGTTTAGATATACTTCCGATAACATAAATCTTGGGTCCTCTAAGCCATTCTCACACATTTAATGAACCCTGAAATAGGGTATAAAGTGGTCTTAGAAGAAAACGAAGCAGCTGGAGGAGTTAGAGGAGCTAAAGGAGGATCAGGAGGTGGATGGTGGATAGGAAAAACAGAAATCGTTTTTGCGCAATCCCCGCAAATCTGATAAGCAGTTAGAGAGCATTAGACCGGCCCAGCACACACTCCCAAACGAGCCGGCGAGCAAACAGACAAACGGAGAAACACATCCAAAGAGTCTGGCTCAGTTTGAGCCAGAGTCCCAGCTTTCGGTCTCAGCATCAGCTTTAGTCTCAGCCTCAGCCTCAGCATCAGCATCAGCATAAAGCCAGCGTCAAGTCAAAATCCCCAACTGGCCCGACCGGGACTGACTTTTGAGTGTTGCGGCACTGACTGGGCTTAGCCGCAGACCTGGAGCTGGCCCCGGCTCCCAGCCATTGCCTGTCCTGTCCTCCTCCCCAGATCTCCTCCAGATCTCCGGGCCGGCCGTCTCCTCCGCGCCCCATTGATGCTTGAGAGTCGCGACGTAACATGCAACATTACATGCCTATAATTTGTTTTCACACAGCAGGACGTTTTCACTCCATAAGACATCAGAAAGAGGTCTTAAATGGTCACATTACTGCCATTTCCAACAGCGTTCAAATGGCAGCCAGCCAGCCAGAGGACTGGCTGCATCTTCTCTAGCGATTTTGTGCCCGTGTCTCCAAGGCAGCAGTGCCTTTTGGCCGGATCTATGCTATACAGCCTTCGGCCAATGCAATAATGTTTGCTAACTGTTATTTAATATAGTCATTATTTGGCCACAACTTGTCCCACTGAGCAAATGGCACTCCATTCCCCAATTTACCAACGCATCCCCCGCGGCATCCTACACTAGCCTCCAGCTCCTGCTCCCAGATCCCACCAGCTCTCGGCTCTCAGCTTCCTCCTCCTGCCATTCACCGTTGCCTGTCGAACTTTGGCAAACGCAATCTGGGAATAGTGCGACATACACTCTAAAACAAGAAATTTTAATCCAAAAGGGTATACAAATTTCTTCTTCCAAAAGATACATTATTTAATACAATAATAATAATAAAGTTTATTATCCTGATTATTTCATAGTTTTCTATATCCAATATATTTTAACTATATTTTATTATGATAATTAAAATAATTCTATTACTTTATTTGGGATAAAAGCCTTGGCTGACAATTTCTTTATTCAAATTTAATTAGAAACATAACAAAATCTAATATAATTTAATGATATTAATGATGTGAAGGTGATATTTTGAACTCTTTGAAATATTAATGTCTGAATTTTAGTTTTTGGTCAAAGTAAGCGTCTGAACTTAGCTAGTATTTAACGCATCATTAAATAAATTCAAGCATACCTATTAAAAATCCATAAAGTAGTAAACTGAAAAAGTGTTTAAGGTATAATTAAAATTTAACCAACCAATAAACTTTATTTTTGTTAAACGTTTGCCTTAACCCCATCAACATTGCCTTGTTAAAAAATACGAAGAGATTTATCTTTGATCGTTGTAGGTTTTTTAACATTGACAAATGTTTCTTTTACAGCGTCAAAATGTTGAATTACTATTGGTTTCAGTGCGGAGAACACGGCCGCTTGCCAGGGATTGCCGGGGATTGCTCTTGGCTCGCTGCACCGATGATCGAAGGCACAAGTGCCCGCCTGTCGTGGCGCCCTCCCCCCATCCGACCCCCAACTCGCAACTCGCATCTTCGGCTAAGCCCCAATTTGGATTATTTGTAGACATTAAATAAGCTGCGGCCACTGCAAATGCAGCAGGAATTAAGTCGCGCCAGAGTTAAAAATATCCGCAAGACGTCTCGGGATTGTCCCATTCGCGGCTCCTAGATCGAGTTGAGGCGATAAAGGTGCAGCTGCAGATCGCTCTTTGTGGAATGGAGATGGAGCTGTAGCTGGAGCTAGTGTTGGAGTTGGAGCTGGAGTTTGGTAAAAGGCATCTTTACACAATTCAATTGAGTGGCGGACAGGGCATTTACATATGAATATACCAAGGGTCCTTTACCGTTATGGCCAGTAACAATATAATAAGAAAACAACAAAGCCAACGGCCAGCCAGCAGGCAACTACCAACAGAGGCGGCCCACACTAAACAAGTTAACATTAACCGACGGCAGCAGTCAACACCAACAATAACAATAACAATAACAATACCGATGCAATAGCAGCAGCAATAAAAATAAAAACAAAACACGAAGCAACAGCACAACGCGCAGAAGTATCTTCAAAATACACTTATGCTGTCTTTTTATGGCATATCTTTTACTTATTTGCCCGCACTTAAGTATCGCGGTGTTCGTCTCGGCGGCCAAAGCTGCTTTTTCAGATTTTTCTCCTCTTTTTCTGTCTTTATTTTATTTTTATTTCTGATTTTTTCCGATTTGTCTGCTTGCCTCTTTGGTGTTGTTTTTATTTTTCATTTTTTGTTTTGTTTTTTGCTTTTATTTTTATTTTCGTAAATGAAATGAAATCGAAATATGGGTCGTCGGCGCGCAGTCTGAGTGTCCGAGTGCGATTCCGATTCCGTTTTCGAGCCAGTGTCCCATCCATCGCCCACTTACACTCCCCCTATTAACCCCTTCAAAAGAAGCAAAAAAATAAATAAATAAATGAGTAAAAAACAGAATACTGAAAGGTCGCGGCAAAGATACCCTTGCAGGGGAAAAGTGTCCCGAAAAGGGATTAAAACTAACTTTTCAGGACAATAATAAATATTTGAAAACGAGAGTTATTAATCTGGTAGTTATGGGGTTCATCTCTTGCGTTTTGAAACTTAACTTTCTTTAGGAGAACTTTATTTGTATTGATTTTAAACTAAAGAGGATACAAAAGGAATTATCAAGGAATTGCAGTATTTATTTATGTTGCACATAAAGTTTATTTTTATTTTAACAGCTTTTAAGGCAATTTAAATTTCTAAAACACGTCCTTAGCACAAAACAAGATTTCAGAAAAAAACTAAATACGAATTTCCTAATAGTTTATTACTTGTTCTTTGCCAAAAGTCAAAGCTTTAAGTTGTTAGATGTTAACCTATATCTTTATAATTCATATATTTTAAGGTCTCTACAAATCCCTGATTAAAGCCACAATACCCTAAAACCAGGGAGTTTGTTCACAAGCTCCTGATCTCGAAACACACTTCCAAACACAAGAGATGCGAGCAAAAATTCGAGAGCAATATTATTGGCACGAATTATTAACCTTTTCTTTGGCCGTGTTTCTGTTATTTCTGTGTTTCCCTCACTTTTTTCGGTGGTGCACTTTAAGCCCACATCTTCTCTGTTGGCGAGAAATTGGCCCAAACATATTCATACATACATATGGATGTACGTAGCTACGTATGCGGAATGAGCTCCCAATTCGGCACGAAAGATCGTTCCAATTGGAACATGAGACTGCGGCGCCTGCACATTCATACATTCACATTCACACTTTTTTTTTAAATTATTTTTTGTATTTATAAATTTTAAGAACTCTCACGGATATGGGTTAAAATCGCAGCTAAAGGTGGGTTGGTTAATTAAAGTGAGCTGACCTTGCCCACGGAAGTTGGGGCTGCGCCGGGTGTTAACGTTAGCGCCGCCCTTGGCTGATTTTTAATATTCGTTTTTCGATTTATTTCGATGATGAGCACTGAGACCGCGAAGCACGAAACTGCTCGGATCGCGGTTATTCCACCTGATAACTGATTCACGCGCGTTTACGTCTTTGCTGGGCGCCGATCGCTCATCCGCAGATACATCCGAACACGGCCAAATGTAATTGCAAATTAGAGCTGGAAATAAAATCCAATCCGAATTCTACAGTTCGGCGAAGGCCATGATACAATGAATAAATACAATATAGTCTCGTCGGCTGCCGAAGCTTTAAGCCTTCAGTCTCTTAACGTTCTTCTTAACGATGGGTGATCGCTGAGACAAAGAAAAAGTGACTGTGCCGGTTTTACTGCAAAAACGAACATGCATATATTTATTTAAAAAATAGGAAAAATTATTGATATAGTATTTCTAACTTTATTGTATTTAAAATTATAATTTAAAATTTAAACAAACAAATCCAATAAAATGTCTTGATTTAAATGTCTGGAAAGGAAACTTTGATGGTTTTCACTGCTTCATTCAAAAGGTTAAAAGCACCTATTTCGGAGTCACAAAAGAGCCCTTATCGGACTCTCAAACTATCCTTCTTTTGACAGATTATTTATAAGGGGAAAAACGCTCTTTTCAGACTCTTTTTTGCACACCTAATGGGTGTAATTCCCCATATTGCATGTTGGGCTGTTTTTAAATGCTAAACCGCATTTAAAGTTCGGGCTTTAACGGACTTTACAAAGAAAGGCTACCTTATATCTATAATACCATTAGCAACCGAGCAACATTCAGCATCGATCTTCAATCTTAACACCGAGCAGGTTGCGATCGAACTAGCGAACGCGGTTTGATGTTCGCAGCGAGCTGGGACAGTGGAGTCGATTATGGATTCTTAAGCATATAATAATTCAATAATCTTTAAAAATCTACTTAATATCATTTTCTTAGTAGACCTGTCTTATTACAGCAGAGCAAAACAAAAATAGATCTTTAATATATTAAAGACACACACACACTTATTTCACATTCGTGTGGTCCCCAAAATTTGAAGCTAGATCTGCTGCCGTACAAAAAGGAGGATGAATTCTTTTAAAACCACTTTTAACAGCTCATTGGATAGCAGTCAGAAATCGGGTAAGGCTTATTTATGCAAAGGTCTTGGTATATGCCCTATAATCCTCCGTTTTTATTTTAGATGAAGGATTGGGCCAGTTTACATCTAGCAAAAGTAGTCACATTTTAAGCAAGCTCAGTGAGGAGGACAAGGTGGAAACCTTCGACTCTGAGGTCACCCTTGGCCCCTTCTCTGAGCGCAGCGAACATGTATCGTTGCCCAAGGTTATCAATGATTCTGACTTCAAGGATCCGTCGATTAAAAGACTCAGGGCCACCGAGAACTGGC
Source organism: Drosophila truncata (assembly GCA_008042515.1). Taxonomy (NCBI): domain Eukaryota; kingdom Metazoa; phylum Arthropoda; class Insecta; order Diptera; family Drosophilidae; genus Drosophila; species Drosophila truncata. The sequence goes on along the minus strand of VNJQ01003498.1, from coordinate 194,628 downwards.
GGCTACTCCTGCACAAATTAGGCGAGAAAAAGGCCAGTCTCCCAAAGGAGGAGCCTAGCAGCCAAACGATCGAGGGGAATGCGGTTCTAGAAAACAGATCGGCCTCGGATACTCTGTTGCAGAAGCTAAATGAGCCAAGTTCTAAGGAAAGAGCTATCACTCACTGGCGTCGAATGTGCAGCGAAATAAGCAAACGACAGCATGGCGTCAGGGGAAGGGAAGCAGTCGCGAAGGAGCAGGAACCCAGCCCGGCTAGGCCCTGTATGTCTTCTCACAAGCATCTGGGCTTGGACCGAATGCCGAGCTCTTCCTCCGATTCGACGACCCGGAAAGCCATCTCGAACCTAAGGCGGGAGCTATTTAGCTTGCCTCCCCAACAGTCCTGTGTGGTGCGAGAGGAGCCGCCAAAGTTTGCCCAGGGTCTACTGAAAGATAGGTACTCTGATTTGTGCTGGCAGCAGCACAACGGTCTGATCAGTGTCGATATTTCGCCGAACACCAGCTCCTCGTTTGCGGAACCGACGCGTCGGAATACATCCCAAACCAAACGCCGCGCCACGAAGGGCAAGGTGTCCACCAGTGGGGATGAAATCCCGGCCAAAGCTGCGAAGGGCAAAAAATCCCCCAGCATCAGCAGTGGGAGCACAGGTCGCCAATTCCCCAACTTCCGCCAACGGCAGCAGGAGCTACATCGTTATCGCGTTCTCATCGAGCAGCGGCGCCTTGATCTCCTCGAGCTCAGAATCGCCCGTGAAAGGGAAGAGGCAAAGCAATATATGATTTTGTTCCAAAAGAAAATGAGGATCAAGGAGTACAATGGGGCCTATGACTGCTCGAATATTTAAGAAATTCCCATTTTAGAGCCACTAAATTCATGGTCACCAGTTATTCAATATTTTCTATATATTGAAAAATAATAACTAAGCCAAATATTAATTAATTTCAATTCGAAAAGTTTTTATTTGAGTAATAAATTTGCATACTAAGTTCAACAGTTTAACGGTTATTGTTTATCGCATAAGCTAGATTTTGCCCAAAAATAAGCTAAAACAGGCTAAATATAAAAAATGAATGCTAAAAAACATGCTATAACAGAGAGTTATTATTATTTTTAATTTCTTAATTAATATAAAAAACAATTAGGCCAGATTTTCGTTTAAAACACCACAATTTAAAAATTAAAAAACGCTAGATCTGGTGAGAAAATATCTAATAGCTACAAAGCCCGGGCCGCGACATCTCAATGCGGCAAGCAGTTCAAAATTTCAGCAAGCAGATCGTCTTTGCAGTAAGCAATTTATAGTTATATAGCAAGCAGTACAATGCTAGAACTAGCTTGTAATAAGCTAAGCTGGCAACGCTGATGATTATCTAAACATTAATTTTGTTCTCGTTAAAAAATAAATAAAAATGAACCTTACAGCCAGAGTTGTGGTCAATAGATTGGCGCAGCAGAGCGCCTACACGCGGATTGGTAAGAACTCTATCTCTTCCCCCCGGCACTTAGTCAGCAATTGTCTTATTTTTAGTCTCATTCTCTACAAAACCTGCCGAACATGCTGTCCAGGCTCAAGAAGAACCAAAGAATGTGCAGGTCCCACCTGCCACGCCTTCCCAGACACCGCCAGCACCACCCACCACGACCCGCAAGCCCATCATTCCGGCCAACTATCGATTCGTGTATCCCGAGTTCCTGCCGGATCCGAAGGTGGAGTGGAGGAACTCTATCCGTGAGAAGCTGGAGCGCCTCGACATGTTGGAGCGCCGTAAGCAGATCGATCTGCCGGAGTTCTATGTGGGATCCGTGTTGGCCGTGACCAGCTCCGATCCCCACGCCGCCGGCAAGACCAGTCGTTTTGTGGGCATCTGCATCAACCGGGATCGGTGCGGGCTGCGCGCTCGCTTTGTCCTGCGCAACGTGATCGACCATCAGGGTATGGAGGTGGTCTACGAGCTGTATGACCCCACCATCCAAAAAGTGGAGGTGCTGCGTCTGGAGAAGCGCCTGGATGACAGTCTTTTCTACCTTCGCGACGCCCTCCCCGAGTACAGCACCTTCGACGAGAACATGGAGGCTGAGCCTCTGGAGGAAGGCGCTCCAGTACCGGTAAATGACATTAAGGTGGTGCTACGTCCCCGTCCTTGGTTAGAGCGTTGGGAGAGACAGAATCTTCGTGGCGTGGCCAACATCGATCAGTATCTGAAGGACAAACATCGCCAGTCGTCGGCCAGGGTGCAAAAGCCGTGGGAGAAGTACGATATGATGAAGCACTACCGCTCTACGATCGCCGAGGAGGAGCAGACGGAGATCTTTGCCGAGGTGCACACGGAACTGCACACCCTGGAACTGCAGCGCAAGCGGAATAAGCGGAAGCGTACTTTTGTGAAGCCCAAGCACCTGGCGTAATATCCCCTTGTTGTCCATTTTTATAGATTAATAAACCCAGAAAAATTTTGAAAGGTAATCGTGTAAAGAACTAGTTGTGATTCGACTACATATTATTCAAAAATTCATTATTTTAATCAGGGGTACTATTTGAAGATAAAGCGTTTAAGGACATTTTAAATGACATTCATGGGACTTAATCTTGCACGCCTTCGTCTTCGGATAACACTAAATTAATTAGTTTATTAGTCATAATTGTAGTGTAGTGCTTAGCAGCTAAACGCAGAATAATTTACAATGCACACATCACATGATTAATAAACGCGATACTTGTAGAAGTTCACAAAGGATATCGTGGCATTCCAGCCGATTATGGTGACGACCAGATAGAGAAGAAATATGATGGGCAGTGCGATGAGTATAATGCGAGTGTTCTTCAGATGGGGAATGCCTGCAAAAGGAAAGGAAACATTTAACGACATAACCACACACACGTCCAATCTTAACGTACAATTGTAGCCCAAGAAGGTGATGTAAACATAGTAGCCCATGGCCAGCAGCCAAAAGGTGTTGCCCAGGAAGCGTGAGATGAACCACGTTTGGCTAATCAGCCAATTGTAGAAGAACAGCTGGATGAAATGCAACAGCATCAGTGGCGGAAAGAAGGCGTTCAAGTGCACATCGAAGGCATAGCCCCATTCGATGTCCGGCTCCAGACTATTTGTGCGCAGATACCGATTCGTTACCGCCCAGAAAAACGAGGCAATGATGATGCCCACAAAGATGCAGTCGACGAACACCACGTAGAAGATGAAGGAGATGCTCTGCCAAAAGGAGAGACCCAGGACATAAGCAAAGCCCAAAGATGTGACTGTTAAGGGAAGAAAATTCATAATTAAAGTAAATTTTATGCAAAATTTTATAATTAGATGATTTTCTGCATAGATCACTTGAATCTGGATCTACTATCTAGATGGAAGACACCATAAAAAGGGAAACAGATCATAATTACTTGACATATCTCAGTATATGAGTAATATGGTCACGAAATCTTATAGGAAACTTGTGAAATGAATAACATATTCGGATCTTCCGGTGCCTAGGTGATTAGGATTCCTTGCATCTAGATATGTCACCAATACAGATTCATCCCAGCATTCGGGGTGCCAACTTACCACATAGGCAGACCACCAGGAGCACCAGAAACGCTGGGTCATCCCGGGCAAACTGTGACTTGGTTTGTTTCCGGTAATTGAAGTTCCGGTACACCTTTTGGGGCGCTATAAACAGGTAGAGCATCTGCCACAGGGCAAACTCGAAGTCCATCTGATTGAATTTGAGCAGACGTCGCAGATATTTGTAGCTCTTTGTGGTCGCTGAGAGGCAGTCCCTCCGATGATTCGCCGGCGGCGGCAGCGGCGAGTGGAGCCGTGAGGCGCTCGAGTAGCCGGACACCACCGACGGCGTTGGCGATTGCGTATACTTAACGTGGCTATATTGGCTCATTTTGTTTTGTTTCAAAAACCTAAATTGTATGTTTTCTTCATCAATGGAGCTGCCAACTGGCTGGCCAAAATGTACTAAAAAATGACAATGAGAAAGAGATGATGTAGGTTCAAGTACCGCCGAACAGCTGACTAGAGATGGGCGCGCATGGACGAAAGCAGTCGACACGAAAACGGTGCAATAGGAATTTATTGATTTTAAATAAATAGATCATATAAATCCATAAATCAAATCCCAATACAGCTCAATATTTATTTTTGCTCTAGTATATATGTTACAGAAAGCTCTAGCAGTAACTAAAATATTTCTCGTGCTCGTTCGTGCCTCGTGAACCCAAGTGCCCATCTCCGTTATTCAATGGGACTGTCAACTTGTCAAACTAAAATGTGAGACCGTATTTCATTCCTTGCTTGTTATTATTCTCGTTCACAAATTCCAAGTTTCATCAGCCGAATAAAATTACCTTAAACTTTTTATTTTGCGAAGAAGGTGAGTGCGCTTTATTCTTTACCATTTTCAAAGCGACCGCAGGGAACCGATGTCTCCCTCTTACAGCATGATCCCGAGGACCAGTGTCAAGTGCCTGCGTTTGGCGCGACAGCCGATACGTAATCTGTACCAGGGGCGGTTTCCTTCCGCCCGCCAGTTTGCCGGGAACGCGGCGACCTTCACTCTGGAACCGCTGGCCAATCGCGAGCTTATCCGCGTCCATGGCCCCGAGGTGGTGCAGTTCCTGCAGGGATTGGTAACTAACGATGTGTCCAGGATTGAGTCTGACGACGGTCCGCAATCGATTTACGCCCACTTCCTCAACAAAGGCGGTCGTGTGCTTTTCGATACGATCATCTACCGGACCAATAGTCCGGACACTCTGCTGGTGGAGTGCGATCGCGAGGTCTCATCCGACTTGCGGCGACACCTTCGTCTTTACCGCGTCCGCCGGCGCATCGATGTTGACAGTGTGGACGACGAATATTCAACTTGGGTGATAATAAACCCCAAGACCGCGCCGTCCTTCCCAACTAGTTCGCATAGCGAAATATTTGTGGTACCGGATCCTAGGCTACGCGAGCTGGGTACACGCGTCTTGGCGCCCGCCGACATGAGCAAAACCCAGCTGGGCAAGTGTTTCCCCACCTTCGGCTCTGCTGGGAGCCCCACTGCAGAGAACAACTACCAACTGCTGCGCTATAAGCTGGGAGTGGGCGAGGGCAACCGGGAACTGCCGCCCGGCAAGTGCTTTCCGTTGGAGGCCAATGCGGATTACCTTAATGGCGTGAGCTTTCAGAAGGGCTGCTACATTGGCCAGGAGCTAACGGCTCGTATTCACCATTCGGGCGTCGTTCGCAAGCGATACATGCCTGTCCGCTTGTCTAATCAGCTCGAAGCGGGCGCCAGCCATGAAGTCACCTCCGTAGCGGGAGCAAAGGTCGGACAAATCTTTGGATCGGTCCGCAACTTTGGTGTAGCGCTGCTGCGGATCGAGAAGGCTCTCAATGGCCCGCAACTGACTGTCGAAGGCGAGCGATGCTTTGCAGAACGCCCGAATTGGTGGCCCGAGGATATGGCCGGGAAGAATCGACAGGCGATGGCCGAATGACCAGCGAGCTAATTTTAACCATATATAACGCTATTATATTACCCTTGCATATATTGTTTTAGTGTAGTAAAGTCTAGTCATGCCGAAAATGTGCCCAGCTTCCTATCTTGCTCTTGGTCTTGCAGGGAACTTTGGCGGACATGGAGGCCGACGACGATTTCGTCCTGGACAATGAGGCGGCGGAGATAGAGCGCTTGGAGTTGCCTGCTGCCAAAGAGAGTAAAGCCTCCAATCCCGAGGAGGAAGATGAGCGCATAGCTCGCATCGACTTTCAATGCTCTGGCTGCGATATGCACGAGCTTGTACATTATTTTGGAAGAGAACCGCCCTTCGCTTTGGGTATTAAGTATCCAGAGGATAACTATGTGATGCGGGATCCCTTTCAGGCCCCACCACCTCGCTGGCAGGCCAAACCGGAGTTCTACATTTCTCTGGGAGCCAAGTGCTCCAATTGTTCCAATACTGTTTGTAAGGATCCCGGCTGCAGTTTTTATTACACGGCCACCTTTTGCTTGCCATGTGGCCGGGAAAAGCTCAAAAACTGGCCAGTAGAGGCCCAAGCGCGTCTCCGAAAGCAGCTCTCAGCCAGTCAAAGTGACAAAAGCTAAATGATAGCCATTCTTTTTGATTGTATTAGTATTGACTTAAGGATTTTTAAAAAGATTATTCAAATATAGACCGACTTTGCTGACCATTTATTTATTTTCAATGTTTTTGAAATATAAATTCATAGTAAGAACGTTAATTCCTTTTATTTTAGTTTTTAATATTTGCTAAGCTTTTGTAAATACTAACCTTATGAATGAATGAATCTTGAATCTAATGTATGAACTTATGTTTATATCTCTGTCGATTGCATGTATGTAGCTTCCATACTTATTTTTATACCCTTGCAGAGGGTATTATAATTTTGGTCAAAAGTGTGCAACGCAGTGAAGGAGACATCTCCGACCCTATAAAGTATATATATTCTTGGTCAGGATCAACTCCTGAGTTGATATAAGCATGTCCGTCTGTCCGTCTGTCCGTCTGTCTGTCCGTCTGTCTGTCCGTCTGTCTGTTTCTACGCAAACTAGTCTCTCAGTTTTAAAGCTATCGACTTGAAACTTTGCACACACCCTTCTTTCCTTTGCACGCAGTATATAAGTCGGAACGGCCGGGATCGGCCGACTATATCCTATAGCTGCCATATAACTGATTGATCGGAAATGCTATAACTTCGGCGATTTTAAAGTTATAGAGTTCAAATTTAGTAAGAATGCTATTTTTGCCAAAATACTACGACAAACCAAATTTTATCAGGATCGGCCGACTATAAGATATAGCTATAGATATAATAATATAACTGAAAAATCGAAAATTGCCCATCTTTTGTGTTTTTAAAGATAGAAAAGAAAAACTTCGTACATATTATATATTTGGTCAGTTGTCCGACCTACCAAATTTCATAACGATCGGCCGACTATATCTTATAGCTGCCATATAACTGAACGATCGGAAATTACCCGGCCATTTTAGCCTTCTCGTTAAGTCATTTAAATTAGATTGCATATGATTCAATTTGGAAAATATAATTTACAGAATATTCTGCAAGGGTATATAAACTTCGGCTCCGCCCGAAGTTAGCTTTCCTTTCTTGTTTTTAATATTTTGGCGATACTTTCGAGTATAGTAAATAAAAGATCGTAAAATGTTTCCAAAACGCTATAAATTTGAGCATTACATGGGTTAAATCTCAAACTTCCTAGATATAAGAGGCTTACAATCAAAATCGGTCCCTTGATCTGAGGAAAACATGCGTTAAACACCCACAATTGCTGGGCAGTTCAATGGAACCGGTCAGTTTCAGCTGCTTGTCCCACAATTAAGGCATCATTCAACGAATTTTGGTTCCAACCCGAACTCCTTGGTCGTCGATGATCAACGGGCAGCTAGCACCGGTCTACCATCGGGCCATGCAATTTATGGCACGATGTCCAAGCAATTGCACCGAAAGACAAAAAACAATCTTTATCACATTTATTGCAATGCCCCAGGCCTTTTGTCAACGATGTCGGGGTTCAAAGACAAAGGGCAAGCGGGTGCCAAGGAAAAAGGTCAGAAGATGACCCGAAGGATGCCAAATGAATGCACAAAAGGAGCAACGCGCGCGCTTCTCTCATCTCCCATCGTTGAGGTCGTCTTAGAGGTCAAGTTTGAACCTATTTAGAAAATTTCTAGACTCCTTAAATCGAAGAAAACTCCACAGAAAGGACACTCACTCGTTGAGAGATTTTAATGGTTAAGAAACTGATTCACACTCAACCAGAAGTGAGTTGAGTCGATCGTTAGGGGTTGTCCCTAACGAAAGCGAGCGATCTGCACTCAAATCTTAACTGAGTTGAGTTGATTTTTAGGGGTTGTTGGCTTTCCTCTCTCGAGAGAATATATAGTCTTTCTCTCAGTCTGAAAGTGAATGGCTCAGAGAACCCACTTGGGCGATGGCCATCGATCCTTGTCCACGCAGGACACTTCCGGATCGCATTCAATTGTAATGCTGCAACAATTGCGCTTTTCACTGGATTCCCTCTATTTGTTTGTCTCTTCCGATTGCTTGTCACAGTTATTTCTTCTATTGGTTTTTTAGCTCATGTTACCTTCTTTGTTTCGATCATTGTCTTGTCCTGGCTGCAGCCAGAATAAATGGCCAAAATTGGCCTGGCATACCCTACTATCCTATAGTATCCAACCGACAGCCGTCGAAAATCTTTTGGCGCCCATAGGAATTAAATGAAAATTAAGCGCAAACATGGGAATCCTGTCACATAAATTGTAATGTGTGCAGCCTGCACCTTGCCCTCGACTATTTTTAGTCCTTCAGGGCAGCTGTGTAGGGTTTACCCCCGCTTACATAAAAATTAGTCCATCTGCAGCCGAGTTATGCGCTGCTGAGACTGCTGCTTGATTAACACATGTCCTGCCCGATGCGGGCGTTTCCCTGGCGTGGCGAACAAGCACCTCCGATGGCATCACAAGTCCCATGTGCAGTAGTCCTCCGCCGATATGTTCGTGCCTGGTTTGTTGATGCTCCTAACTCATTCATTATGAATTGGAGGTGTTAAATGAGCCACATGGATCTTGTTCGGCATCCCAAGTTGCCGCCGTTTCTCGCGGTGTCGTGTGTAGTCGGTGGGAGCAACCAACAAGAAAGGATTGTTGCTTTGATTCCAGATGGAGTTTATTTTTTTGAGGTATGGCTTAATTTTTATAAAATTTTTAATTTTTATAGCTGGTGAAAAAGGAACGGGACTGCAAAATATACTATAAATCTATAAATATTTTTTTAATCTAGCGAAGGTACCTCATAGCTCTTCTAGGGAGAAACTGCCCAAATAGTCAAAGATTTGTTCTTAAAAAACCTTAACGTTGGATCGGCCGCTTATACGCTCTTAGAGGAATATTTCTAGTTCAATAAATAAGCAAATCTTTTTTGTTTATATTCCCTTACACTGTCTTATTTTCATTTCTCTAAAAATTATGCCAAATATTTTAATTCCCAAAAAAGAAATATTATACAAACCAGCTGACATCTTAATTGTATTTGTTTTTTAATTCAAATTATACTTTTCATAAAATTCATGCAGAAAATCGTTTATTCAAAAACTTAGTCTTTCCATTTTAATGCAATTTTCAATGCCTTATTGAATCATATTTTCCATTCAGTTCTGCTTTTCCTCGACATTTGTCAAACAGAGCCTGTCTGTCCAACCTCCTCATCCCTGAAACCAACGTTACACCCACGAAAACGCAAAATCAAAGATTAATCATGCTCCATAGAGAATGCCACAAGATTGTGATCGTGGACATGGGGAAATCGTGGGAACAACAAAGGTTACAAAACGCTGAATCAATCATAAAGACGCGCCAATCTTCAAGGAAATCAAACAATGCGCAGGCGCAGAGCTGAAGATTGTGATCGGGCCTGAGGTTAGGGTCGAAGGTTACTAAGGGTGAGAAGCGGCAGGAGACTAAGAAGCAGGGAGCAAGGAGCAAGAAGCAAGGACTCGGGTCGCAGGGTGAGGCAATGTTGCGCGTGCGCAGCGCACGCTCCCATTAAATGTTTATGCTATTACGCTCGGGAAATCGGGAGCCAAAGGAGCAGGCAAGGAAATGAGCCTATTATAATGCCTCGAGTCCCGACCCCGACCCCGACCCTTCTTATGACCCCGATTTCCCTAAGACTGAGACGGCGACCCCGGAAAACACAAATCTCTTGCGCGCCAACACGCGACATTCAGATGACGATGAGAATCGAGACCCTTGCGGACCTCTAGATTTCGACTTAGGGTTGATATTTCTGCCGCAGAGTTAGTCCTTTCCGCGTCTCACAAATGATTTTCTTATGTCTGCTCCTTTGGGATTTGAGAATCGGAATTCGGTGTTTGCTTTTCCTGGAACTGAAACCCCTCTCATTCAAATGAGTTGAGCTCCTTGGGCGATGCGCTGTTTGTGTTTAGTGTGATCTTTAGCAGCTTGACATCTGCCCTCGGTGTCTCGGCCTGGAGAGTTATGGAGTTATGCCCTAATTTTCGGTAGTTTTTAGTTAATTTTCCATCCAGCCAAATTTGTTGTGCTCCAAAGGATCTATATATTGGGGGGCTGCCTCCTACTTTAACATCTGCTTCACGAAAAATATGTCCTTTTAGATAAAATTTTTAGTATTTCTCTTTTGAGTGTTCTTGATAAGCCTCTAGATCCTAGGAGAGAGTTCAGTCCTCATTTTTAAGATCTCTACCGTGGTCCTTGGCTAAATGTCAGCTCAAATTTAACGGCAATTGCGCACGCCTTTGCAAAAAAGAAAGCCAGCTAAGAAAGGACCTTGGGACTTATCGGAACTGGCCCATCGACTGATCGGACTCTGATTTCATGGCCGTCCGCTTACGAGGACAAAGAGTGGATCGGTCCAATTAGGCAGGATAAAAAACTTCACTTCTTCTAATCCCGTCAGCGTGTGATTGGCCTCAGACTTGGCCTCCGATGAATGGACTGGGGAAATTGGCATTCAGATTGAGAACTCAGATCGAGATCATAGACGACACAATGTGACAATGTCACGGTTATCGATGCAGAAACACGCACGGACCGTGCTCATCTGTTGTGGTTTGGCGGCGCAGAGGAAGTCGATGCCACTGGGATACGATACCTTTCACCCGGCTGGTTGGGTCGACAGTCCGACTTTGTCCTCAACATCGTCGCCTTTGACTGGCGACTGAATGCGGATTGTTTTTGTAGCCGTCGGCCGCTGGCTGTCAGTCAGCTGAGGACAAACCGGATGGAACTCGAAAATAATAAACAATATACGCACATGTATCCTGTGCCAGGATATTAAGGTATACTCAAAAAAAATTCATATTTATTATTAATTGTTTTTTTATTACCAAAAACTTACAAGAATAAAATTTTTAAAGTGTGTTTTGGTGTTGAAATAAAGAATTCTTGTAAAGAAATGTAATTATTTTAAGCTAAGAATCTGCATATTACACTTTTATTACCAATGACAATACAACATTTTTCTTTGTGTATTTAAAGGGAAAAGGACGAGGAGGAGAGGCAGATTTGCTGAAGGTTCGAAATGAGATGCAGGCGTTGCTGTTACATCTCCCTCTCCTTGGCATCTTGCTCGAGCACCTCATCCACCTTTCAGCCAAAATCCACTCCTCCTGCTCAGATGCCTGCTCCTACTTCTGCCCCTACTCCCACTCCCACTCCAATCCTGACCGCGTGCGTGGCCATTGTCCTGACAGCCGTTATTTGAATGACATTTGAATTTTGTGCATTTGCGTCCTTATGTACCGCTCGTTGGATTTCAATTGTCGGGGCTGTTCTCTGTTCGGCAATCGACGGGCCATGCGATCGGATCGGAGCTGGGATCACCATTTGATGTGATGAATTCATTATGCGGACAAAGGACCCGGCCAGCAGCAGATGATGGCTGGAAAATGCAATGAGATCTAGGAATTGCATTCTGCATATCCCTAAATAAGTTTGAAGCGGAATTGCTTTGAAAATAATTTTGAGGGATTAGTTATACATCTTTTTTATTTAATAATATTTATTTCAATTTATACTTACGTATATTCGTATTCCTCCTTCATATATGACTTATTCAGGATAAATGTTAGAACTTAATTATTATTAGGTTAATTTCATTTTTTAGAAAATAGGTTGTTCTTCTAGAATCTATATAAATACTTTAATTAAAAAAAGGGAATTGCTGCCACGTTGATTATTTGGAAACAGAATCACATATGTATATATATATAAACCACCATTATTATCATACTCAAATACTCAAAATAATAAAAATACTTAAAATAAATAAATACAACAGATTTCAACTCGTCAACAGTAAACTAAATAAACTATTAATCCATAAAATAGCACTTCAAATGGATACAGAGACCACAATAATGGCCGATTACGATACACATTTCTCCCTAAAAAACCGATCATAGCCACAGAAAACCCCGCCTAGCTCCTGTTCCCCTCTAATTCCCCGATAAAGATCAATTACATAATAATGGCTTCATTTCGAGCATCCGATACAACAATTACAATTACCATGTCAACTTTTTACGAAGGGTGCTCATTTTTTTACCCTCCCAGTGGCCATATATAAAAAGAACTCACCCTATATGCATATCGTGTGTATAAAAAAGAAGTGCCCTCGTGTTAAGTGGCGCTAAAAATCAAATTAAGGGTGTTTACCTAACAACTCCTCGATTACAACATCACCTAAAAAATATTCGGGGCGCAACAGGCGAGTGACGGGGAAGCAAGGATCCGGGAAAGGGAGCAGCAGGATCACACGAGGGGAAACAATGAAAAAACGGAAGATGGTTTCCCTGTCTTTCTTTTTTATGAAGTGTTGCCTTTTTATTGGTGGTTAATTTGAGAGCTCGTACTCGATGTTTGACGAGGGTTCAGCCCCGACGATGAGGATGATGATGATGTTGGCGATGATGCAACAGGCGAGGGATAAAAAGATGGAAGGGAAAGGGTTCGGATTAGTTCTATTTAAAGGACCGGCCATGTCGGATTGCCCAAAAATGTGCTGAAAGGGTAGAGGAGTTGTCTGCAGTTGTGTCGGCACGTTTCCCAACTCTTCGGTTTCTTTTCAAGTTCAATGACAAAGATCTTGCGGTGCCACACGCCCAAAGACTATCTAATCCCCTTGGCGATGATTGGCCCTCGGCGAATGGGGGACTCGAAAGGGGGGATCCCAAAATAAATGAAAACAATTCCCAAGCACTTTCCAAACGAAGGGGGGCACTCGCCTAAATTTCATTTTGTTTTTATTACGTGCCGTAAATTGGAGTGAAAGGCGATGGAGGAGTTGGATTTGGGGCGCAAAAGTAGGGACTTGAGTGCGTGTGGCACTTTTAAAAATAAAACTAACAAACTATTATGAAGTGTGGCTGAAGAAGAGGGATAAAATGGAGTCGGAAGCCAGCAAAGGGGTGAGTTTCTGAGTTCAAGGCAGAACTTCAAAATGGCGACGCGTGTCCGAGGAAATTGAATCGAGGGAAAGGAGAGGAAAGTATTTTCTAGAAGGTCACAACGCCAAGTTTTCAAGAGTTTCGGGAAGGGAAAATGCTTTTACAAGGTCATGTTTTTGAAAAGCTTTATTTAGTTTATTTGCAAAACCTCAGAACTTATTTAAAAAAAATAAATAATAATTTGTAGCCAGATTTTCTGATTGTATTATTATTTATCCGTTATTTTTTAATTTAGAACATCGATCGATAAAATATACTTTAATAATATAAATAAAAAAATCCCTTTTCAAATCAAATTCATCCTTCTATTTTGTACCCTCATTTTCATATATTTCTGCAACTCATATAAGTGAATTTAAATTCTCTAGTGAAAAGCAGCTGTTCCAATTAGCAACATTTGGTACCCAAAAAATATAAGAAAATAACCACCAACGAAAACCAAACAATAAAAAGGGTTCCAAATTGAAACTGAAAATTTAACACCTTTATTCCGATGATACTCCCTCATTTTTGGCAAGAGCAAAAATTATTACAATTTTTCCGGAGAAAATCCCAAAGAATAATCCGTTTCCCCCCGTTGCCGTTGCCAGTGGTGAGTCGAAACGAGTTCCTTGTTGTCAACCACAATGACCAGCTGAAAAATGCTGAAAAGTTAACCCTTGGCAAATCGAAGCGGAAATTTATGCACTTCACTTCGGGTACACAAATCGGAAATTATTGATGGCTTCACGTCTGGGCACCTGCCTGGAAAGGGGAAAATCTGGGAGCTGAACAGCTGAAAATCGGAGTGAAAACTATGCAATGTGCCAGATGTTCTCTCCCATCGAAGGACTCGATTGGGCGGAGGGAGGTCTTGTAATTGCGATTGGAATTTGGGCTGGCTTGAACTTGATTCCTTGGTGGACAACTATTGGAAATCTGAGACCCATATCCGCCCATCAGGGACATATCTTAGCGCTGACAACTTGTGTCTAAAGGATCGTTTAGCACCTGTAGACCGCCGATACTCCTCCGTCCACTCCCTGTTACTGATACATCATCTTCATCTTTGGGCCCGGGTCCCCTCTAATTGCTCACATTACACTCCGACCCACAGCTGACATTTGCACTTCGAACGGAGCACAAAAGACCAATAAGTCGATTTATCCAAACCCAAATAGCTTAGGAGATGCCCGAAATCCCTGCATCTTTTCAAAGAAACAAACAAAACACATGTTGCTAAAAAAAGTATCTCTTACAAAAAAGGAAAACCTTGCCTTACCTGTTTTTTATTCACATGTCGAACGAACTCATCCTCATCCTCAAAGGGAATATCGATTCATTAAAACTATTTGCCAAATGTTTTTCTGGGTTCTCTTCCATTTTTGTTTTCGGTTTCGATTTTTTTTCCTACCTTTTTTTTGCAACCCTCTTTATGAGGCGGTGGTGGTTTGGTTCCCGTACACCAACCCCATATTGCCATTCCGGGTGGTTTGGGTTTCAATTTTTTTGCTTCGCTTTTTTGAGTGTTTTTTGTGTGATATTTTTATTGGTGGTAATCGCATTTTTTGCGTGAAATTTTCTGAATTCGAAATTGTGTAATAGGCGTTGCTTTGACTTCTTGGCTACGTTTTGATTGGTTTTGATGGGTCGATTAGGGAGGGTTGTCCTGCCTTTTTTATATAAAAAATGGGGGGAATTACTGCAATTAATGGATTCAAAATAAACATTGATGGCATGTCAATAAAGTATATTCTTCTTCTTGTTTAAATTATCTTTGACTTAATTAAGATACAATTTATTGAAAAGATTACTTGGTTTTATATTGTGTTATTATTTTATAAAGAAATGTTATTATATAGATAGAAACCATATAAATAAAAAAAAGGTATACAATGTGTAATTAAATATTTTTTTTCTAAAGCTATTTTATTTTGATTAGTTTCACCCTTTCCCAGGAAAAGTCTTTTCACAGACTCCCTCCCAGGCTTCTATTATTTCAGTGTTGACTTGACGGCATCTGGTGGATGTGTTTCCAGGACAAATAAGAAGTAAAGGCTGCTGGAAGAGTATGAAGCCACGAATTCAATCGACGGGCCCTCACCAATTTTCGTATTGTTTGTGGCAAACTGACCAAACGAGTCCGACGTTCTAGTGCAAATATGGGATAGAGGAAAAAAAGAACTCGCAGGACACGCGTATCTGTGCAACCCCCACACTCGCACACACATACACTCGCACGCACACCCATCCAGGACGAGGCACACGCTGTTGTCAACTTCCTTTTTGTCGTTCCTCCATAACGGATGCTGGACATTATCGATGGAGTGGAATGGGATCGGCTATGGCATTGGGAACGGGCAGCGAGTCCGGAGTCCGCTTGCATATATTTTTAACCTTTTGTTGTTTTTCGTTAACTAAAGTGCCATCAGGGGCAGATGTTTTTTCCATCCAGTCCCAGTCAGAGTTTTTCTTTTACTATATAGTCTCCTCTTCTTTTTTTTTGTCTATCCATTTACATGTAAAGTGGACATGGTGGACGCATTCTGTTTGCCGAACTGTAAAAATTGTTTTGTTACTCTCGCTGTCGCGAGTTTCCTTATTTTCCTATCCCCCCGCTTTGTTTATTTCCCAATGGGCTAGTGGGTCCTTTATGTATCCTCCATCACCACCACCACCAGCCTCATCTCTATCTTATACGTTTCCTCTTCTGCACGGCTTTAATTTTGTATAGTTTTGCATATTCATCAACTGATTCGCTGCAATTAGTTTTGGTTTCTGCTTTTGAATTGCATTTCGGATTTTGCGGTTGAATGGCATAGATGACGGCTGCGATGATTAACTATCCTGGCGAGCATTCATAATGCTAGTTGAATAGAGATTTATGCTGTGGTCGGACAGTTTATTATTAAACTAAATGTAAATTTATTTGAAAAGGATTCTCATGGTTACTGTAAGGAAAAAATTAGTTTGTCGTTACTTTTAACTTTTATTTATACTCAAAAGGTTGTTTAGTTTGTTGTGTTGTGTGTCTTGCTTTTTTATTTGTATATCCTGTATATCTGCATATGTCTAAACCTGCTTCTTGACTTTAAAAGATATAAGGACTGTACCGAAAAGAAACTGCACACTTTGTTTTTTTTTATAACTTTCTTGTTTTTTATCGGATTTCAATTTTTATTTTTTTTGATTTTAGGGCAAAACATTACCTTTCAATTTACACACAGAGAATTATAAAAAATGTAGCCTCTTATTTTTGAACGAATTTTCTGGCTGACGCCTCTCATCAGGTTCTGCACACCCACTTGGGTAACCCTGCTGGTTGCACGCATCCAATTTTTTTTAATTTCTTCCAAGTTTTTGGAGAGACCACCATTCTTTATCAAATTGCGCTAAACGATGGCCCAATATCTCTCGATGGGACGAAGCTCTGGGCAATTTGGTGGGTTCTCCTCTTTTAACACAAATTGTATGTTTTTTGCTTGAAGTACCTCCAAGGTCGAACGTGCATAGTGTGCTGACGCAAGATCTGGCCAAAATATAGCGGATACATTGTGCTTCTCATAAAATGGAATCAGTCGTTTTTTTAAGCACTCTTTCTGATAAATTTCTGCATTAATTGTGCCTTTTGTAAAAAATGGACTGGTTCTGAGGCCACAGGTGCAAATGGCCTGCCATATCAGCACTTTCTACCCAAATTTGTCCACTTGAATTTTGCACACCGAGTCGTCCACTGTTCCACCTTTGGTTTTTGTGTAAATTTGAGGACCTGGTAATGTTTTTGAGTCCAATATTACATAAGTTTCATCGTCCATAATAATGCATTCCACGTTGTCAGTGAGCAAACGATCATAGAGCTTTCGCACTCTTTTTTTGCCGACTTCTGCTTGACGCTGACTTTTTCTGGGATTTTTTTGTTTTTTGTATGTCTTTAAATTATGCCGTTGCTTAATTCTTTGAACCATACTTTTACTGGTACGGGCTTTTTTTGCCATATCTCGCACAGACATCGTACGATCTTTGTTGATTAAGGCCAATACCTTTTTATCAACACCGTCATCCCTCGGACCTTTTTTTCTTCCAGTTTTTGGCAAATCTTTTATTGAAGATGTCTCCCCAAACTTAGTAATAATGTTTTTTACACTATTTACACTAATTTTATAGCGTTTTGCTAATTTTCTGTACGAAATATTGTTTTCGGTATAGTAATTGTGCACAATTTTTTGGCGAACTTGCTCTTCAATTCGAGGCATCGAGAGAACTGTACAGTCAATAGGAAAAAAAAAATATGCAAACAACGCAGAATTAAAAGAGCTTTCTAACGGTGCATCGCATGGCATGATCAGAAGCTCGCACTGAGAGCTATTGACGGTTGAAAGTGTGCAGTTTCTTTTCGGTACAGTCCTTATGCGTTTTTAATGCTTAAAGCTGCCTTGTGATTTTTATTTTATAATATTTCTCCTTGACATTTATTTGATTTTTAAATCTAAGAGTCTTCTCCCTTCTCCTTAATTGCTATATTTTGTTCTAAAATAATTATTTAATTGTCATTTTAAGTAGGAGTTTTATAAAAGCCAATCCATTCTGTTGTTAATGTATCTATATGATTTACGACACGCGACTCCTGGAATGATCTATTGCCAGGTCTCTACCCTCAGACACCAAAAACTCAGATGGTCAGCGCATCCTTAGCGCTTGTTAGCGGCGGCAATGGCCACTTAAGGATTTAAGGATTCGCTACACCCACCTTAATCCCACAAGATCGCACTCCGGTCAGCTGTTGGACGGATCGAAAGGATACTCTCTCTTTCACTCCCACTTTTCCTCACTCGCTCGGCCGTTGGCCGATTCCAGGGAAAACTGTTTACAGATATAAATTATCCGGGGTTCAACAAATCCTTAAGGTGGCTCTAACATGACGTCACGCTCGAGGATCGTCGAAAGGATCGCCGCTCATAATTAACCCACACACAGATGCTGGCGAGGTCCCTTGATCCGGGCAGCCGAACTGATCCTGACTGGTAATTTTCATAATTAAAATGCGTAAAGTTGTGGAAAAAAGGAGCCTGAGTATTTTCAAATTTTCCTCGTGATGTGGGCGCCGGCCTTTACCTCCACTGATGCTATCAACAGCTCTGCGAAGGCGGCTGTTGGACAAGGGGTGATCGGTGCGAAGTAGAGGGGGTGGATTGCTAATCATCGGCTGCCGCTGCTGCCTCTCCTGCTGCTTCATGTGGCCATTTGTGAACCCCAGGCGCGTTTTAATCAACTAAACACCCACAACATGCTAGCCCCTGAGTGTTATTCCTGGGGAAAGTGAGTGAAAAACCTTGTAGACCCCTTTCCTCCCTAAAACAGTTTGCTATTTTGGTTTTCTATTTTTATTTTTAGGAACAAGGCAAGCTAAAAATGGCCACCAAACCAAACCGAAAGCAGTTCCAAGCCAATCCCTTCCCATAGCCATAACCAACACCGAATCCTAATTCCGAAATACATAATCCAACCCCATCCCAAAATGGCGGAGAGTCAGGGGTGGCGGTTAAACATAAATACCGTATTTATGGCTCGGCTTCAGCCCAGTGGGATATTTATGCCAAACGTTATTATTTATAATTACACAGAAGGAAAAATCTATTACAATATAAATATAAAGAAGATTTTTCAATATCTTTATTTCAAAATAAAACTCGAGTGGTGATTTTTCTTTTTTTGAAATATTTGTTCCGAATTTTAAACTCTAGACGTTCTTAATAATTTGAAGTACGAGATTACATGGTATAATATTTAATAATTATTTATAAAACTACAAAAATATTGTATTTAATTTAAAATAATGTTTTATCATATTAAATCACTTTAAGTAGTTTGTTTTAATTTTAAAAGTATTCTTGACTTGTATCCTGATGCAAAATGATAAAGCTAAGGCAAGCCCTTTGTATAAGTCATAAATCAAGCGCGTTTGTACTACATCATTAGCTAAAAATAGTCTATATTTAACGTTTTTTCCAAGTGCCATATTAAATTTATCGCAAAAATAAGCTTATATAAATAATTTTCAAGAGGAAAGCGGTCCAAAATAAGACCCCAAAATTATACACTGCGAAAGTGTGCCATACGCGTGTCTTTGTCCTAATCAATCAAAACGTTGAGGGGTCAAAGGAAAGTCAATAGTTAGGAAAAAGGGAAGATAGAGAAAGTGCAAAAAACAGCTGCTTGAAGCAAAGAACAGGAAACCCTAAAAGGACCAAAATTACACCTTTCAAATGGTCAGCAGACGGGCAATTGAACTATTTGAAGAACTCCCAGGCTACAAAGTGGCCAGAACCTTCCTCTCTTTTTTTCTCCTGTCTCCTCCTACACATCTCTGGGTTTTGTCTATTTTTTTGTCTATTCCGCAAACAATGGGCAGCAGCAGGACGAAAAAAAAGATGCAACAAAGCCACAAGCTGAGATAAGCAGCGGTGAACAAAACCAGAAACTATGGATCGTTAGCTCGGGTCAGGACAATGAGGTTAGGGGATTCGTCCCTAGAAAACATCTCCCGCTTCCGTGATAAACATCTTTCGCTTGCGGCGGACACAAGCCAAGAGGGCAGCCAGGACAATGGCCAATGGCCAAATTGCCAACTTAACTTCGCTCAAATGAGCAAGGATCTCGTGAGTCCGGATCCAGCTCTGACTTTAATCCAAAGGGGATATGCAAAATCTAATTTGCGATAAGATCTACTGATTTTAAGCCATCATCTCAAGCCAGCAGCCAGCCCTCACCCTTGACTACCATCGAAATTAATTCCGGCCATAAATATCAATTATTTGAATATTTTTAATGAGGAAAAACGGCATTTAAACGAAATTTACATGGAAACAATTTCAAGGGAGGTGCATTCTTTCTTTTTTGAAAATATTTTCATCCACCAATCGAAATCGAACGACAACCAACGCAGCTAAAACTATTTTTATAAAATTGAGTTTTCACTCAAGACCCAAGAAACTAGAGGAAAATTTCCCTCCAAGCACGCGCCAGTTGGCTGAAGTGCGTTCAGCGCATGCGCGCCAACTGAGGGACACCGAGGATCGATCCCAAGTGATCCCAGATCTAGGATCCCATGCTGCGTCATCTTCCGCTGCCACTCCCTCGACATCTCCAACGCACGCGCTCATGAGTTTTTCATTATTATTATATAATTCCCCCCCCTATATGCAATGCGAATTGTGCGTTTTCACGCAAAATGTCAATAATCCATCAAAATTCTACGTAGAAAAATAAAGGGCGTCCGGGGTCCGTCCAATTTGTTTGGTTGCGCCCGCACACAATTTTTTTTGTTATATGTATGTTTTTCTTTTCCATTAATAACTTGGGTATTTAGCACATGATGGAACAGTTTTTCTCTTTGTGAAATGTAAGAAATAACTTATACATTTTCTCAATATCTTTGCTTTGGATGGTTACGATAAATCATGTGTCAGAGATCTCGTGTTGACAGTGGGTCTTGGTCAAGCAGCGGCCTTTGGACATATGCTAGCATCTGGGCGATGAGTTGGAGATATGCTTGGCCTATCCCAAGAATATTAATTGTTTAAGGGGTTTTAAAGAGTTCATAAGGCAGTGGGTGGTACGAATTTATATTACTCTCAAGTGGTAATACAAAAATTAATTAAATATAAAAATAAATTTTATATTTATACCATAAAAAAAATAATATTTATTAGTTATGATTATTAAAAACGCAATTCTTTAAAAACCTTTTCAAATCCCCCAATTGAAAATCGTCCAAATGTATAATATCTTAATCTTTATTTCATAATTACATAAAAACATTTTATGGGAAAATCTTAGGCTATTTTCTATTACTTAAAAAAGATTTATTTAATTATTTTCTTTTGAGGATTACACTGGGCGCACATCGAAGTCTCGAATATATTTTCATGGCTTTGGCTTAGATTCTTACGGGTATAAATACTAATTTTGATCCGTTCGCTCAGATTTCGCGGGCAGAGCTTCTCTTTTTTTAAAAAATCTCTAAATTTGTACTTCTTCTTTCGTCAGTTTCAGTTGCATCGAAAATATTGTCATTGGTGCCAAAGTGTTTTTTTTTGTAAAATCATAAATAAAGTCCTTGTGAAATAATATATTGAATAAATTTTATTTATTTGATTTCGTTCGATTCATTTTCAGTTTTTTTGGTTTCGACTAACAGAGAATACTGAGAGAATATCATAATTGAGCATTCTTTATGTTAATTAAGACTAAATATTTAAGATTAAATAATAAAATATACTCATATGTGTATGTGTTATAAACTATATTTTATTAATTTGACTTTGGACTGTTTGTTTCGTTTGCTTGTTTCGCTTGACTTGTCTTACAAATTAGTCGTAACTTAGGACTACATTTTCTCCAATCATCGATGATAATTTTTTAAACCTTTCTCAGGGTTTTTAGTCGAATTCGAAAATACTCAAGAGAGGGAGATGGAAAAGAGAGAGTTTAGAGTGAGAGACAGATGGAAAGTGGCTACGGTTCGATACAGTTAGTCTAGATATTTAAACTTAGGGCTAGAATTAGTGAGTTGGTAGTTGCTAGCGGCTTATTTGGCTTATGTATGTACAATTCTCGACAACAAAATAGTTTGAATGACTTAGTCTACGCATATATACAATTCTGGACAACGATTATAGTGATAATAGTGATAAATAATAATAACAAGGTGGTGGCGATGCAACTTAGGAGTGCGCGTTCCGGGCCATGTGCACGAAGAGGCCGACGGGTCCGTCGCACTTCTCGCCGCACATGTTGCACTTGAACACGTCGTCGCAGCTGTGGTAGCCCATGTGGATGGTGTAGAGCACGGCGTCCTTGAAGAAGATATCACAGTACTTGCACTCGTAGATGGCACCCGCCGCCGCCGGTGTTCCGGATGCCGGATTGGTTGCACCCGCATTTCCGTTGCTGCTGGCGTTGCTGTTGGTGCTGCTGTTGCCGTTGCTGTTGCTGCTGCTGCTGGCGTTGGAGCTATTGCCGGAGCTGGAGGCCGTAGAGCTGGCGCTGGTATTGGCCTGCGGCACATGGGCCGTCTCCATGGACTCGTCCGCCGAGCTGGTGCCCGAGCAGGGCTCCTCGGGCAACTGCTTGTGTCCGGCAATGGGAGAGGATGCTGTGGGCATGCTGGTGGCTGGAACCTTAAGCTGCTCAGGTGAAGTCATTCCCGCCGATTTAAGCTGCAGCAGGGTGTCCAGCTTGAGGACGCGTCCCTTGCGGCGTGAGGCGTTCGAGCTACTCATCAGTGGAGTGGCCTCGTCCTCCTTCAGCTTAAGATTCATGGCCAGCGGCTGCTGCTGTGGCTGCTGCTCCTCCTCCTTCACTGGCGTTCCTTGCGAGAGATCCATAGCAGAGTCTACCGACTTGCGCTCGTACTCATCATCCTGCTCCTCCTCCTCTTCGTTGTCGCTTTGCTGCTGCTGCTGTTGCTTCTGCTGCAGTTGCTCTCGCATTCGCGGCGACAATTGGGCCAGGACGGCGGCCTGCTGCTGGGCGGCCAGCATCTGCAGATTGAGATTCCAGTAGGGGAAGAAGGCCATGTTGCGGTTCTGCTGCAACAGGCTGGCCAGAGGCGGCAGGAGATTCGCCGGGCTGGACAGGCTCGAGGCCTGCTCCACGCTGGCAACACTCTTGGCGGGCGAGGCGGGCAGCGGGAGAACGGGAGAAGCCAGGGCAGGAGCCGAGCTGGTCTGGGCCAGGGGGAATCCTTGCAGGGCGGCACTGAGCTGAGATGTGGCTGGTGGAGGCTGCTGCACCGCCTGTTGCTGCTGCTGCGGCTGCTGTGGTTGCTGTTGCTGCGGGGCCACAGCTGCTACGTTCGGCTGCTTTCGGCTGTGGCTGCCACTGCCAGAGGACACTGGACCGCCCGACTTGCTCTTGGGACCACGGCGCGTGCCGTAGACATCGATCACCAGCGAGGGATTGGGCGTGCCATCCTCGTCGAGGACCATGCCGGGCTTGTGGCCGTACTTGCGCAGATGGAGCTTGAAGCTGTGGCAGTATTTGGTGGCGTAGTCGCAGTCGGCACAGCGGTACTGGTACACCGAGCTGTGGGACTTGCGGTGCGAGTTGAGCATGGACTTGTTGACGCAGGTGTAGCTGCACTTGTCGCACTGGAAGGGCTTCTGGTTCTTGTGCTTGCGGATGTGGTACTCCAGATGGTGCTTGAACTCGGTGACGAAGGGACACTTGGAGCACTGCAGGATCTTGTCCGGTTTCATGTGAGTGCGGGTGTGTGCCCAGAAATCAACCTTGGTGATGGCCACCACGCCGCATGTCTTGCACTTGTAGTTCTTCATCTTTCCATGTGAGTTGTAGATGGGCATGCGAATGTTGGTGTCGTCGTCCTCCGACTCGGCCATGTACTTCATGTCCTCGCTGGAGTTTGACATCTGGTCGTGCTCCTTCTCCGGCTCCATGTTCGACTGGCTGGACTTGGCCGGCGACTTGGGCGGCGTCACATCCATGGGCGGTGTGAGGGCCTGAAGCTTCTCGCTGGTTGCCACCGCAACGGGGGCAACGGCTCCATTTGTGGGTGTGGGCTGTGGGCTTGGACGCAGGTTGCCGCCATAGAAATGTTGCATGGGATTGGGCAGACCGGGCGGCGTCAGCGGATTGAAGCCACCCATCAGGTGGTGGTGGTGATGGTGCTGCTGCTGGGCTGCCTGAAAGTGCTGCTGGTACTGCTGCTGCTGCAGCAACTGTTGCTGCAGAGTGGCATCAAAGTGCTGCAGGCTGTTCTGATCGTTCTGGCTGGGCGAGGGAGTCATGGCGCACATAGTATCCATGGGCTGTTGCTGATGTGACTGATGCTGTTGCTGCTGCTGCTGCTGGTGATGCTGCTGCTGCTTGAGGAACTGCTCCAGCTGACTGCTGGCTGCCAAGGGAGAGGGCAAAGGAGACTGGCGGGGACTGCTGGCCACACTGTTGCCGTCCAGGTGGTGACCCGGCTCCTGCTTGATGTTGGCGGCAAACATGCTGCTGTACCAGGCGTTGTGCTGCTCGTAGTTGGCCGTGGCTGTCGGCTCCCAGTTCTGCATCTTTACGGCTGTAATGAGGGAAGGCAAGAGAGAGGTGTTAGTTAATCGTCAATGCGCCTGCGTCGAGTTTTTCTCTTTTTTTTCTGCTTTGCTTTTTTTCCTCGTTTTTCGCTTGTTTTTCTTTATATTTTTTTGTGTGTGTGCCACCCCTAAAGCCCTGTCGGGGTGGAAACCACCACACACACACCCTCCCAACTGAGATTTGAGTGATTCCCGAACAAAATGGAGAACCCGGTGATGGCTACAGTATATCCTCTGCCAAATTCACCTACCGTTGAGGGGCCGCTTTCGAAGTGTATTCCAAATCTTCGGGATTTTCGCAGCGGACTCTGGCTGTGTGGATTTTTCTAGCTGGGAAATGCTGCTATGCAAATGTGCGTTGCGTATGTGTTGTCGCTGTGCTGACGAACTCGGTACTGACTGAGCAACTGCAGCGGAGATTGGCTTATATCGGACTCAGGTAGACGGGGCGCACGCGTCAAGGGATTAGACGCGCAAAAGGCGACGGGAAGTCAGGTACAGGTCGCGGATCGGGGATTGCGCGCTTGATCCATTCTGGATTAGAGCACGAAATTGGTGCGAAAACAAAAAAATTACGCGCACTTGGATTTGGATGATCCGGGAGCTTAGCGGATGGGCCAGCTTAGCACGGAGTGCTGCGAATTTTCCCTCGGTTTTCTATGTGGATTAAGCTAGGACTAGGTCGACAGCGGGAAAAGGCGAAGGCAGTTCGAGTTTAATAATAAAAAGCAAAAGGATTTAACTAAATTAACGGATCAGAGACACATACAGCTGCCGGGTTTCTTATTTTTACCTTATTTTTACCTCCAGCGAAAACTTATATTCAGCCTTCTTTTATTTTATTTCTACATATTCAAATAATGACATTGCACAGGAAATATACTCTGAAAGGCACGAGTTCTATTTGAATTTTAAAAGTCTTCCCACTAAATTATTTTTTATATTTCTGCCTGGAGCATTCTCCCAGCACTTGGCCCATGTTTCCCATTTTCCTAGCCATATTTTTTCCGCAAGACTTTTCACTTTGATTTGCGTAGTTCCACAAATAATTCGACCATTAATTTTTTTCCTTTGCTGCACTGCATTTTCCTATTTTTTCAATTTTAGCAATTTCCAATTTCGCGCTGAAAAATTGTGCAGTGGCGGGGCTGCATTTTTGGGTAATTGTTTGTGCTTTTAAGTAAATATTATTAAAAACGCAAAACGACAGCAGGGCAGCGTGGTGGCAGTGGCCGAGGGGTGGTATATTATGCGAGTGGGGTGTGCTATCTGGCAGCTAAAATATTTGCAATACTTAGCCGTAATTGATGGTGCAGGAAGCAGAGAATGCATTATTTGCACAAAATGAAGCTTAGCATATTTATTTAGTTTCGCTTTTGTACATAGCGCATCTGCATCTATTTTACTTTTAAAGGAAAGCCGAAAATTAATTGGAAACAAAGAGGGGAATTTTCGCATTTCGTCTAGGCTTTTTTGTGCCATGCCCAACAAAAACAGCAGCAGCAGCAGCAACAAAGCCAAAACTAAAGGCCAAGTGTAAAATTAATATTACGCCGCAGGGTGGCAGGAACGGGACGGGGGGGCGGCGGTGGGCGCAGCGAGTGCAGCCAGGCAACCGAAACTGCAAAAGTAAACTAAACATGTGCTAGTCGTTTTTGCCCCCATCCCAGCCCCTCCCAAACACCCCCCTCCCCTTTGGCAACCCCCTCTAAAAATATCAGGAAAATGGCAAAAATGGAAAAATTCAAAAACGCAGAAAATGCGCCACAAAAAAATGTTTTTGTTGAAAAATCAGTACAAAAAGCGCAGCCAAGAGAAGGATATGCCAGAGAAACTATATAGATATTTCACAGAATAAAAACAGATGTGGTCAAAATAATAGAAGTTAGTTGTTTGCTTTAAAACTGTAAATAAATATTCAAGGAAATAATATTTTTTCATAAATTATAAAACGAGCATTTGAAGAATATTTTTAGAATATTACTTATTCTGTTTTTTAAGGCATAGTAAAATATTTAACATATTTATGAGATAGAAATAATAAGCAATTTATAGTTCAAATATTTACAACTACTATGCATCATATTTTGACTGCTGATATGACTTTATACACCAGATATAGGAGGTATATACCATCCACATATCACCATGTGCTGCTGGCTTGAAGCAACTTGTTAAATGCATTTTTTTGGAGCTCTGCCTGTTAGGGAATTTTTGCAACTGCTGCTGCTGAACTGATTCAATGTCATTTGCCGTTTATAAATACATCTCTTATAATATGTGCATATTTATTTTTAATGCATCTAACAAAGCCCCATTTGTTTTTGATGATTTCTGCTCAGTTCTTTTTGTCAGAAAACATTAAAACTGTCGACTGACAATCATTTCGGCATGTTTTTCTATGCAACCGAGATCTTGTGATGATGCCGATCCTAAAAAAACACCGCAAAATCATTGCCGACAGAGGCCACCTGAAGTATTTATTATATCTGAAATGCATTTCACATTTTGGCAAGTGCCAAACAATTTGCCATTAAAAAATTGCAAACCGCTGACTTTGAATTATAGTTCGATGTCTAAATTTAAATTATTAAAAAAGAAAAAATTAAAAGACAAAAAAAGAGAAAGAGGAAAATGCATTTGCCGAAGGAGGAGCAAAAAGAAATGCCAAGGGGCGGCTGTGGGGAGGAGAGCAGGCAAAAAAAAACAACATGAAAGTCGACATGTAAACAAATAAAATTAGCTGTCAGGCGTGGAGGGAGGGGGCGGGTTCAGAGGGGGCAGGCTTCTGCTGCAACTGCGCGGGCAAAAAACAAGTTCACCCAAAGATCGGCCAAAAGCCAGACAGATTTTAAAATATTGTTTTAGAATTTTTGCAGTTTGCATTTTTAGCAAATGATTTACCACTCGCCGAGTGTGTGTGTGTGTGTGTGTGTGTATGAGCTCCTAGTGTTCATGTGTTTTACGTTCTTAAGGTTAGACAGAAAAAGAAGCACTAGGCGGCCACAACAGACAACCAGAAAATGCAGAAGATCATGAACATAAAGGACCAGATGTAATGGGAATAATAAATCAGGGAAAAGCGTGCTAAAAAGTGGGTGTAGGGAGCCATAGAAAGACGGGAAGCATCTTTATCAAAACAGAAAACTAAGGCTAACTTTTAATGAGTCTTTAGCAAAAGCATAAACTTATTAAACATTTAAAGGAATTCAGAATCTGCACTCTAGGAAATTAATTAAATTGTTCGTATAAACGTATAATTTAATTAATATTTTAATTGAATTTAATTTTATTATATTAAAATGTAATGTTAAAATAGCTAATTTAATATTTATTTTACGAGATGATAATTTAAAATATTATTAATAATTTGAAAGTCTTATAAATTTAGAACCAAAGTAAAAATGCAATTTATTCCTGGATGCCTCAACAATTTGCAATTTATCCCCGCTGCCAAATAGATTTCTTAATTCTTGTTTATTTGTTTATCCGTGGGAGAAAACCAACCAAATTGCAGCCGGGAGCTTTCAAAGATTTCTTCTATCTGCATGTGTTTTTTAAGATTTATTGAAGGCTAACTTTGGAAATTCTCAGATTTGGGTTTGTTTACGGCCAAAAGTATACTTGAACCGCTACTATAATAGTTTAGATAGGGAAAATAATATTTACCTTTCTTTTTTGGGGAAAGGCTCCAAGGGAATTCTCCAAGTGGATCCAGCAACGGGAACCACTCTCAATGTCGCGGGACTGGCTCTCTCGCGCTCTCTATCCTTGCACACTTGACCGCGGCTCCGTTAAATCAACACACCGACACACACGCACGACGCACGGTGGGGCAGTGCGTGCGAGGGGGAGAGGTGATGTGGGGCTACTGTTCTTGCTTTTCGTTTTTGTCTATTTTTTGGTCCTCTGCTTTTTAGCTTTTTTGCTCCTTTTTTTGCGCGGAATTCGCGCATGTGCGGAAAAAAAGAAGTTGGCAAAAATAACAATTATTTTGCAAAGCAGAGTTTTTAATTTTTTCTTTTTAACACGAGCACGGTTGGTGGTATTTTTTAACGGATAATATTTTGATTTGCAGCTTTCGTTTACGTTTCGTCCTTTGGCGTTTGATTTCTGTGTGTGTTTTTTTGGTATGCTGCCAACGAAAGCGACTTTCTTTTTCGGGATTCAGAGCACGACTGACCGAGAACCCGTGCTGAACTGGCTAAATAATATCTAAAAATCTGCTCCGCATAGTGCACTCGCAAAACCAACTCAAAATTGGACACTCAAATAGAAAATCTCAAAACTCAATTGCAAAGAAGAAACAAATGTCAGAAATGCAACAAAGCAAAGGCCGAGAGACGTTACATCGTGCGGACGAGAGTGAAAGATAATGAGAGAGAGAGCAGCGATTACAGAACAACTCAAGAGAAACTCACTCAAAGCAGCGGGATGCTGTAAGTGATTTGAGTCGAGTGAACTGCCCCAACCCCAAAAAGAACGGCATCCCCATGGCGCACTCACCCTCCGGCGCGCGCTCTCTCTCTCTCTCGCTTTCGCACCCACTCACGGTGGCACACTCGCACCTCGTACCCTCTCGCTCTCTGTATCCGTGTGTCGTCTAGTTCGGCATCCTTTGGATGCATTTCGCCGACTGCAGCTGCCTTTTTTGGCTCTTTTGCCGTTTTTTGGCCACTCCGCTTCATTATCGATTATTGATTTTTGCCCAAGAGAGGGAAAGATTGCGACTAGAGGGACGGGGTGGGAGTTGGGAGTTGGGAGCTCTCCTTCGCCAATTGTTTTTTGGACAACTTTAAGCCCAGACACATTAACAAGTTAGCTCGATGCAATTTGGCCGATGGAAAGTTTCGTCTGCACATTTCTTGTTGCTTTAACACATTTTCCGGACTCTGTGTGCGTGCGTGTGGGTGCTTAATTAGAGAAAAGCTTTGCAACTATTCGGATTTGGAGTTTTAATTTTAACAAGGACTTTTGCTTTCGATAATCCCCAATTAATTGGAGGGTTTACAATTTATAAAATCTGATTTCATTGAATAGATAGTTAATTGAGGACTTAAGGCTTTTTATTGACCAACTTGTTAAGATAAAATGTGATATAATAATTATTAAGATATAATTTGATTTAGACTTCGTTGAAATGATTTCTTTTTTTCAATAATTTTACCTCTTAGTTCAGAATTTAAAATAATAATAAAAATAACTGTAGACCGTTTACTTTTCTAATTCGAAATTTAATTTACCATCGAAAACTATAATAATATAATATAGTCAGTCAACATTCTCTTAAAAAAAAATATAATACATAAATTGTATAACATTTTGCTATGGATTATTTCTCTGGTCGTTCGATACAAGTCCGCATATAATATTTAAATTATAATTGAAATATTTATCTACATTTGTCTATATTTCGACCAAAGCCGAAATAGAAAATTGGGGTATTTGGGCGTTGGCAGGAGGAGGGGTGGGGAAAATGTAAAAGCAATATTTACCAAACAAATGACATGCCAGAAAGCAAACAAAACGCGGCCGAAATGCAAATTACACAAGTTGTCCTGACAAGGATAGCGGATAGGGCACAGGTAGGCCAGAGGCACGGCGCAGACCTGCCATTGAGGCTGACATGGTCAACCGGATTAGAAACTGCAACCGGACTTAGCAGAAAGAAAGGATTAAAGGACGCAAAGCTACCTGAGAGCCCCGCCCAGTTCATTAATCCGCGCATCCGAAGAAGTGCGACTTCAACTCCGGCCGACTCCGGTCAACTGGAACGTCGGAGATTTAAAAGCGATTTGTGTTAAACATTGCTTGGTAATCCAACATTACGCAGTATGCAGGACAGTGCAGGACAGGATCACAGGGGATCAGCCTCGTTGATCCGCAGGATCCAGTTAGTCCCGAGCGATTAACGCTCGCTGATCAGCCCGATTAGCGCTGCTTAAGGCGGGCGGGTGTGGAGCACTGATCCGCGACTTGATCCGCGATCCTTCAGACACTCGGCCTCGGGCCCTCGCTGGCAAGTTATGTAAAGTTGAGGCCGAAACGCATAACAAATAGCCGTAAGTCCCCGACTCCGTCACGCTTGACCTTTTAATTGGCAGAGCAGCCGATCGGGGATCGTGATCTGTGCAAACACAAACAGGATGATGATCATGATAGACTAATTGCAGAAAGTCCCTGCGATATATGCAAATGATCCTTGACCTTTGGCTGGCCTGCCGCCGCCTTGAGATCCTCATCGTTTCTTTCGAGGGGAAGATCAAGAGGGAGGATCTCTAGACATCTTTATCTGCCGATCTTGGCATCTCCAGTATATGCAAATGCAAGCAACTCTCGAAGGATTTTGTGGTTGACCGATTCGCCCCTCAAGGATCTCATAAGGATCTGCTTTTTGTGTTTTGATTTGGCGCACTCTCAGCCTGACCTTTATCCTTATCCCTCGGTCTGTTGAGATATCACCTTGAGTTCGTAAGCTGATTTCATGCCCAGGATGATTTGCCATTTCTCTTCAGTTTTTTCTTCTCTTGGCTATTTTTTGTTTGTATGATTTCTGCACGGCTGAAGGGATTTGGCTCTTTGATCTTAAGTGCAAATTGGTTTTGCTACCACAATTACTTATCTTCAAGCCATGTTGAGGGTATTTTAGACCATACCCTATGCTTCTTAAGGCAAACTTTGTTATTTTACGGAGATGTTTCAACAGCAAATAAATGTAAAATACAGTTTTAGTTAAATTTATAAAATAATCTAGGAAAGAAAGAATCAATTTTATTACGTTATGGTATCAAAATATGCTTTTTGGTTTAAAGAAGGGAGTTATTTAATTAAGTTTCTTACGCATTTCTTTAATAATTGTTTGATTAACCTTTAAGTAAATAAAATAATTTATTCACACATAAAAATGCATTGGATTGCTCTCCAAAATACACCTTTCAAATCATGCAAAGCCTGATTACTTTCATTTCTTTTTATTCCACATAATAAATCCCTTACAAATTCCGAATTTAAAATGTATATTCCCAAAATCCTTGCTAATTCTGACTTGACACATTTTTCATGCATACAATTTGTTGTATTTCAACATTTGCGGCTTTTCTGTCGGTTTTTGCCTCACTTAGGTAAGAAAAAACACTTGCCAAACCCTCTGCTCTGTATCATTTTCGTTTAGCGAATTCTGCACACTTCAAAACCGTGGCAAGGGTCCTTTAGCAAGCCGCAGAAAATTTGCATTTTGGCATAAATCAAAATGTGAGAAATTCTCGCGACGTTACGCCCACAAAAGGGACAAAATTCCACCGAAATATTATGGTAAACATGGATGGATAGTCTCGGCGTTCGCCCAACATCCGTAAATCCTTTTTTAGCACGAAAACCCGAAGGATTAAAAAAGGAAACTAGAGCAGAGGCATGGACTGGGCCGAAATAGTTGCTCTAATTTTCATTGTCCACCTTAATGGCTCCGCCGTACAAAAGCGTGAAGGACAACGGCAGGACGCAGCAAAACAATTGTCCTGGCTGGATTTCCAGCCGACACGCCACGAGATTTTATGGAGGCGAATCGCTTTGCATGCCGTAGTCCCAGAGCATTTTGTTTCGGTTTCGGTTTGTTTTCCGACCAGGTAAGGCCGCTTCACAATGAAAATAGCTGGAAAATCGCGAGAAACTTCTATAGAGCTGCGGATATACAATATCTGAGCGTCTAATGGTCATTAGAGAGCGATCCGGTCCGCTCCACTTAAAATTGTAGGCGAGAGGGACTTTGGCCGAAACTTAAAAAACGTCGCGAAAAAATCGGTGGACTTCCGCGTAAAGGATCCTGTGTTCCTTTCTTTTTTTTTTATTCTCTTGGTGGTCATAAAATATTTAGTTTTTTACGACCACCGCAGGTAGATCGCTGCCGTTTTTTGTGTGCTCTTCTTGAACCCTTAACCCTTTCACCATTAAGAAAAAATCGCATCCTGGGAGTGTCCTTGCCAGTTTCCCTCGAACCGGCCAGCGATCTTTGCATTTTCTCTTCTTTTTGTTTCCAGCTAATGTCTGTTTGTGTCCCTTTGTGTTCTTTATGACGCCTCGGTTGTGTCTTTTTTATGGCGTCCATTGTCCTCCAGCGTCCATTTGCGTGGAACGGAGTGTAATGCTTACTTCCTCAACCCTTTGGCGGACGGGAAAGTTGGTGTCGAGGCAAAGGAAGGGGTTAAGTGAAAACTCCATTGCACTTTTTACGAGCTGCAATCTTCCCGGAATGTCTGTTTTTGGTCATTAGGCGAAAGGGTTAAGTTCAATTCGGTTCTGGGTGCGTCTATGGGCTGTATTCAAATTGAAAGGGTTAAGAGAGGAGTAAAGTAAAGGGTTGAGTCTAAAAATGGCTATTCAAAGGATAGATTTTCCACTACTAGACAAATTTAGGAAAAAACCTGTTGGGTCAAATAAAACCATTATATTTTAGACTTTTATATGCCTTCGTAAATATGTTTCAATCAACATTTTATAGAAATAAAACCCTTAAAAAGAACAAAGCTTGAAAAACAAAAAACAAAATAGAAATAGAAAATATAAAAGGGATTATAAATAAATTGTACATGGAATAATTAATTTATTTAATATAAAAGAATGTAATGTACTTTCTGGATTTAATCTCAGCTCGCTGAACGAGGAGCTAGCTCTGCTTTTACAGAATATTTAGAATATTTATTGTTTCAGATATAACGCAAAATATATATATTCTTACCCCCAGAAAAGTAATCAATGAAATGCATTTTCTCATAAACCTTTCAAGGATTTAATTTTAACGCCCATCCGTAAGTAACGGCTGGAAAATAAATTTTTTTGAGAACCCTACAAATCATATGCAATCTTCTGGCTGAACATTTGGCGCGATTACATTCGTAATTCGCTGGAAATTACGGCCACTAAGTCGCCAGTGAAATGGATTCGGACAAATGTAAAACGGATTTTTGAATCGAAGCATCGAGCCATCGACGGACCATTGTCCATTGTTGTCCGAAAGACCTAGAAACGAACCCAAATCCCAAGCTTAGGCAATCGGTATTGGGAAATAAGCGCCAAATATTTCCTACTCCTCCAGCCAATGTGTGCACCCACCCCCGGTGCCCGCTTCTCAGTGATCCTGGGACGAGGACATACACACATACATTCATATATGGCATCGTCTAATCAGTCCACATTTTCACACTTTCGTGACCCCTGCGGTGCCACAGATGCGGATTCCGATCGGGGTTGGCCAAGCGGCCGTCGACCATTGGTCAAAGCGGACTAAAACATAACAAAGTAAAACTAAAATAAAAATAAAATTGAGAACGCGCGCCAGCGTCCTGTGTCCTGTGACCCCTTGTCAGCGTCAGGCAGAGGTTAAAATTAATGCGAATACTGTGAATGCGACGGGGAAATTGCATCAATTCGGGGTCACGGCTAAGACGCCTCAAGGAGAGCACCACTATATAGGGGTGGCTGGGGTCAGATTTATGGGCCGACATTGAAAACTGTAACAGTCGAGCGAAGGATTTTCGCAGCTCAAAAATTTGCGCCTCATTGTTTTGCATGTTTGAGAAATGGTTTTCCGGGTGGGGTTAGAGCGATTTTAATTGACCATTGGGCGTCCGTGACCCTCACCCGGAACCGGGTCGCTTGACCTTTTTTTTCTGCTCGTCTTGACATCGGGCGGCAGCATTTAAATAATTTTTCATAGCCATCCATGATTGTTTTTATTGCAAATGGCATTTAATTGTTGACCCCTGAGTGAGTGTATTCATTTCCGAAAATGTAACGTATTTTTGCAACGATTTTTGGGACATCAACCGGGCAGCTGTCCATTTGCCGCCCAACAGCCTGAAGCTCTTTCAGTGAGCCCAGAGAATTAGCTAATGGCCAGGCATTTGTGGAGGAAAATGTTGGTAATGGGGCCGGCGAACTAAGCCGGAATACGTACAGCGCAAAATGCGAATAAAAAATTGAAGTTCTTACGATAAATATGCGAGCCTATTAGTCGCACAGTCAACGCATTGCCGGGAACACCGAAAAACATGGCCCACAGGAGGAGGCTTTTAGCCCCGAGGCAAAGCCCATGTCAAGCGTTGAATAAGTAATTCCTTTCCTAGGACTGCGGCCATGCCATCATCAGGACGAATCCGGATCCGGGACTCGTTCTAGCCAGGCCAAGGTGTGGGTGCCAAGAACAAAAGGCATAAAACGTTAGCACGGCTCCGACGCAAAAGAAAGCCAAAGGACAAAGCAGAATATTTTATTTTCTAATGAATGCGTTGAAATGCCAGATTTCGGATTTATTTCTCAGAAAGCACACTCACTGACAGAGCTGTTGGATACCCTGTGATGAATTTGAGGGAGTATAAAAAGACATATTTGTATAGCCTCAGATTTCAATGGAAATAATCAAAGTTTTCTTTATTATTTACTGTTTTATCAGAAATTAATGCAATAAGTATTTTTAAAAATTTAAGTTACCTTCATATATAGGAATCTAGTCTTTTTTCTTAAGGAAATAAAATTCACAAATAAGGTCAGGCAATTTTCTGGGTTCTTAAAAGTATTTTTATTTAATTTTTTATATTAAAACTCTTATCAATAACAAACATATTAAGATTATATATTACTAAAGATCAAATATTAAGTGCACATAAAAATCACACTTTAGAGCTTCCAAAATATATTCCAATTCCCTCAAGACTTTCTTCCCAAAGGACTATTTTCCTTTATTATTATGCCCCAAACTAAACCTATAAAAATGGCTCATATCCATTGCTCCCCGAAAAAGTGGAAGCTGCATTAACACTTGGTCCCATTCCTACCGATTTTCTGCCATCTTTTGGGCTTACCGCTGGAGTGTAAACACCACTGTCATTTATTTTCGTATTATCATAATGAGGACTCGTATATTTTTATGTGAATTTCTTGCTTTTTGTGCCAGAAACATTCACCGGCAAAAACCAACCACCCCAAAAAAGGGAGATCCCCTAATTCCGCCCACCAAGAAAACACACACCCCGACATGTGTCACCCAATCTCTGCGAATGTGTGTGTGCGGTGTGTGTGGGTGAGTCTATGTGTGTACGTGTAAAAAAGGCAGCCAAGCAAAAATAAAAGTAAAACACAAAAGCAGTTTCGCATTGGCAATTTGGTTTTGTTGTTGTTAAATTATCACCCAGTTCGGGGCCATATATATAGAAACTATAGTCACCCCAAGCGACGTTGCTGGGCTATTTATGCATCCTCCCACAAGCACCCCGTCAATCCCAATAGATCCTGCAAGGGTGTAGCAAACTATTTTGAAGGGGGACTTATGTACCTGCAATAGAGATTGCTTTTAGTTTAAGTTTGGCTCTAAGAAAGGTCTGTTAGCTCTCGAGGTTTATACGGGCTAAATTTTACAAATGAACTTTTAAAATTCTTAATTAGTTCTAACATTAAAAAATATATATTATTCACGACTTCTTAATTATTTTTTGTTAAACAAAATAAATACCATATGCGAGAGGGGAAAATATCTCTTAAGAGAGATAGAAAGAAATAGCATAGAATAGAATAGAAAGTTTGCAAATATACCTTCAAAATCAGTAGCATCTTTTATCAAATAAACCCGATAATGATATACTTATGCATTTTGCAGTGCACAGAAATCCCCTCTACCTAAGCCTCTGATTTCAGCCAAGTCCTTCGTTTAACACGTGCTATTGCAATTGACATTAGCAATTCGCATTGTTAGATTCTTATTCGCTTTCATACTAGAGGGCTTAATCAACGATTTTCTATATCCTATCTATATATTTTCATCTACTGCAAATTTCTTAATACAAATAATATTTATTTCAAATATTTAAGGGAATTTTTCTAAATATGTTTATAATTCAGCCCTTTTTTCTTCTTAAAGGTACTAAATAAAATCTTAATAAATACACAATTCAAAATATTCACATATACTTATTTTCTAAATCACTCATAAGTCCGCTTTTCTATCTTCTTTGTTCCATTGCCTTTTCTTATCAGCAAACATTTTAAAGTCACAGAACATTTTAAGTCCCCCAAATCGGTAGAAATAACTCTAGTGAAAAGTGTGTAAATAAACTGAAAGTCAAACAAGATTTATAAAACAATAAAAAATATTTGTATTTGGAAATTTGACTTTTCTGTTTGCTTGCACTGATAAAAATGCAAATGTTTTGGATTTGTTTTTGCGTTTAATGGAAAATTTTAGGAATGACTATAGATAGTGTCAGACGGGAAAACGGTTGTAACTTACATTAATAAGATTGTTATAACGTAAAGTATTTAAAGCCTGAATGTACTTTTTGGTTTTCATTCAAAACAATAGGTTAAATATTATATTTGAATAGATTTTCTTATATCTTCACCTATAATTTAATTTTGTTATATTTGTATAAAGAAAACTTGTAGAAGGACAGTGATGAAGAGCATCTCGATTCTTCTGTATAGTCTAATACATAGCATAACTTTATTTTAGTATTTTTTTAAGACACTTCAGACATGGAACTTTAAAATCCTTTTGGAGAATCAATAAACGCCTTTGCATCTCTGCCCATTCTGGAGTTTTTTAAACTCTATAATTTATTTGGCACATTTATATATATATTTTAAGGAAAAAATGTAAGTTTCTAATAAACTTTTTAATAAAAAAAGAAATACAAAATCGTTGCATACTTTATCGGGATATAGAAGAAAGCCGACTCGACGTCAGCCAATAACAGTCTACGAGCAGCGCCATTTCTATCAGCGCCACACAAAAACTAATTCCACATAATGGGCCAATCTACATAAAAAATCGTTCGTTCGGCCCGCCTGGTTTCCACCCTCCTCCTCGCATCCTTGCCGCGGCTGCCATCAAAAAATCGATGGGCGGAATGGGAATGAGTCACTGAAGCTGCCACCCTGCATAAATTTCCAAATAATGTAATGCTAAAAAAAAATCCGCTCACAGGAGCGAGCGAGTGCGAGCGAGGCATAGAGGGAGAAAGAGGAAGGAGACAGCCAGGGGGAGTAAATAGAGTTCGAAATCATGAACCATAGAAAATGAAAATCCACCCTCGAAAAAAGTTGCCAACGTTTTTTCCGTTCGTTTTTATTTTGTTTTCCTTCCTTCCCCATTGTTTTGTTTAAGTGGGCAAAAAAGAAGAACGCAAAAAGCATTGAGTGGGTGGCTGAGTTGTGTCTGTGTGTGTGTTAAGGGTGGCGAAAATACATATATATATTTTTGTGTGTGTGTTTTAGCTTGAGTGGGTGGAAGTGGGTCCTACACTCAGCCCTTAAGATCAGAAAATATATATATTATTTTCATTCCACTTCGGGTATCGAAATACTTTTTCTAAATTTCTAGATACTTTTTATACGTTCTTATAAATATTATATTACAAAATAGAGAAGCTATAGAAGGAATTAAATGGTATACAAGCAAAGGACTGTTAAAGCTAAAATCCTTGCCAAAAGTAGCTCTGGAAAATCGAAATTTTTACTATTATCTTTATAAATACTTTGTTGATTATTAGAATTGATTAATTCTTTCTAGTAAATATTATAAATAACAATACATTTTAGTTTATTTTTAAATGTATTAAATGTTTACGTTATTTCTATGAAATTTGTAACGTTTTGAATTTAAATTTATAGAGATATATGTGTATCCATGTATCCCTTTTTTAAATATCTATAGATTTGTAGTTTTAGTTAAAATTATTAATATTTTTCTTCCCTTTCACTTATCATTATCTTATATTTAAAAAATATATATATAAATACATTTTAGAACAAAAGTATATAGTTTTTAGCTTCTAAAACTATTATTTTTCTAAGTATATTGGTGGATGGTTCTTTCTATATGTAACTGTTTCGCTTTGTTTGCAAAACAATCAAAAGCGAACGGAGTCGCCATGTTCACTCCCAGACCCCTCAGCTCCCAGATCCCCTGCATTACGCCCGTTGACATCGTTGGCGACATTAAATATTGCTAAGCGTTCTTTCTTCTCCACTGTCCCCCGATTTCCACCGCTTTCCACACATTTTTTTGCCCGGCCAAACCAATTTCAAGCATATTTTTATGAGTCCTCTGTGCAGGCGGGCGGGTCAACAAAGCCCGTTGGTTTGGCAGGCGCAGCAGCTTTAGTTTATTTTGCAAACGTGTGCCATCGACCACGCCTCCCCGGCCTCGGCTGCCCCACAAAAATCCAGGATGAGGAGTTCGGAGCCATGTGCTAGACGCTAATAACGTGGCCGGCCAAAAAGCGGCAGGAAATGGCCGGGGTCCAGGGTCGAATCCTGTCGAGGGTTCTGGCATCGCTTCCATATGGCCAGATTCCCTTGCTTGGACGTGAGAGCAATGAAGCAGCGAAGAAACGTTCCTGCGGAAATTGAGAATTGGCTAGTGTATTACGAGCTGGTAGTTAAGGGAGTTGGGTCACTGGTTTTAACGAAATTCAATTTAGATTGGTAAGCAATTGGAATTTATTTAAGATAAATCTGTTAAAATGAAAAGATTGCCTAAAAAAATATTTCCTTTTTTTATTCTTAAAATATTACAATTATTATTAATTCAAATATAACATTCAGAAAGAAATGTATACATTTTATTCAAAAATTAAATTCTTTTAAATAAATTCCCGGCTAATAAATGAACTTGAAAGGAAGCATGCCTTGGCATAAAAAGGTCTCATGTAGATCCAGTAAAAATTTAATTATAGAAGAACTTTCCAAATAAATTATGTGCGTTATCGGAATCTTTAAAGTACTCTTCTTTATGATCTGATTAAAATTAAACAATTCACATAATAAATAACAATATCATATTAACTAAGAAACATTCTAAAATGCAATAAAAAGTTAAATTAAATTATCGCTTACTTTAGGTCTATGATTTTTGCTACATGCTTTGCTGGTGATAAATTCAATTTAATCATGGCAGCATCATTGCTTACATTTTGACTGCGTTTTATGTGCCTTTTTAGCAAATTACAAAAATGCGCCATTTCTAATTTGTGTGTCCCTTTTCTGTTCCTGGTGTTTGTTGCTTTTGTTTTCATTTCAGGACACACAAAACTGTGCGCCTATAAACCAACAACACAACGACAAATAACGGAAATGACAAAACAGAAACACACACACAGGCATATAAACACACACGAGAAGAATTTTCTGCGTTCAGCGTTTTCCCACAGCCGCCACCCACTTCGACCGCCCACTTTGGGCCGCCCCTTTTCCCACATGCCGAAAAATATGCAACATTTTTTATATGTTTCTGCTTCACAAAACTTTTGCGCAGGCAGCAGCAGCAGCATCATAAAATTTTTTTCTGCTGCTGCTGTCACTTTTTTCCTCCGTTATTGTTGCTGTTGCTCCGCTTTTGGTTTGTGGCCAGGCTTTTATGTGGCTCTCCGTGTGTGTGTGTGTGAGTGTGCCAGAGTGTGTGTGAGTGCTTTTTATGACCCAATATGGCCGCCACAAAGCGCCGTACGTGTTTGCTTGCCCGTGTCCGGTCTCCGGTCTCCGCTTTCCGCTCGCCACTCTCCAATACCACGGCCTCTTGGAGACAGTGATGCCGAGGATCCTTTTGAGAATTAGGATACTATATCCTGAAGAAAAATTAGAAAGGATTGAAGATTATACACAGGATTGGCATTAGAATTATTCAAGAATATGAATGATTTTTTGGGAAATTCTTAAGTCCCTATAAAAACAATTTTTTAGGGATGCCATAGAATTTGCTGTTTAAAATCAGTAAATATAGTTATTTTATAGAAGTAAAATATTCTAAAATTAATAATCTAAATATAATATTCCAAATAAATATTCGTAATTATAAAAGTTAAAAGAAAAGATACATAACTTCCAGCAAAAAACCCATTCAGCTTCCCTAGAAAAATATAAGAAGTCATCACTAGAAAGAGTGCGGGTTTATGAATTATATAGATTTTTATGCGGTCGCATATTATTTTTGTTGCCTTTTTTGCCTCTCCGTCTTTTTTGTGTGCTGCCCCAACTGCTCCGCTCGGCGTTCGTCTCCTTGGAACGGGGCGCAATAAAAATGTCTTTTTATGTGTACGTTTGTCTCCTATCCTGGCCAACGGATCTCGGGCCGGTTTCATTTTCGGTTTCGGTTTCGGTCCCTTCATAATGGCCGCCTTCAGGCGGCATGTTTATGAATACGCTTCGACTTTGCTCCGCTTTACGTCCTGTGCTTTACGAGTCCTGGTACTGGCGCAGCTTTTATTATTCCTATTTTCATATATATTACACTCTCCATTTTTGGCTGTTATTTTTTTTTCTCTCTGACGCTGGCTGCTGTTGTCATTTTTGCATTAATTTCATATTTGGTTTATGGCTATGTATGTATGTTTGAATGTGCGTTGAGTTTTTCTTGCCGCTGCTGTTTATTTCGCATAAATAATAAATATTTTTGGTTATTGCGTCTGCACAGTATTAATATTATTCCATAGCAGAACAGAACACACTAACACACTAGCACTGCGTGCATCCTGCGAACCGCAGGACTCATGGCCGTGAGCTTTAATTTCGGCTCATTTTTCGTTATCAAAACACTATGTTTATGCTCGTGTATTTGTTTTTATTTCACTCATCTGTACACATCCGCACACACGCATATAAAGTCTCGTAAATATTTGCAATTAAATATGCCAAAAATACACCACACACACAAGCATTTCCCTCTTGCATTTCCCAATTTGGGCCATATTTGGAGCTGCAAAAAATATCCTCGGACTATAGTGTAATTTCAGCCTTTCCAAAAATTCGTTAATTAAAAATTTCATAATTTACGGAGTAGGTAAGTAATTGTAGGGAAATATTTGGAAATCAATATCATTCAATGGTTTATTCACTCTTGTCTGCAGTAACAAAAAAGAGCAATGTAGGAATGTCAAGTTTTTCTTTGTTCGTGGAAATTTTTATAGTTATTCGAGATGCATAGCCTATAGAATAAACCAACCCGTTGATATATACAAATTTTTTAAACAAGAGTATAATTTATATAAATATCCGTAAGAAAACCTTCAGCTCAGATACTTCGAATTAGGTCTGTGAGATCAAAATTTAAAAAGTATAATAATAGACATACATACATTTACATATATGTATATATGGTATATGTATATACAGGCCAAGGCCAAAGCACATTTTATAATTACAAACAAAATTAAATTTGTGTGTTTAAAAATATTTTGTCATTTTAATCCTGATTAATTTAACCATTTAATCTCGAATAGTATCTACAAATTTCAAGTTTTTATTTATTCGAGAATCCCTTCTATCTGTGTAAAAAAACTTAAATTTAAGATATCATTGGGTTATAATTAAATATGGGGAGGTTTTTCTCAATCTCATACATATTCAAAATTAATTAAATATTTCTTTGTAGATTGATTTCATATTTGGTAATAATGCAAGATTAAATATTTATTTATACACGTCAATTTTCTTGCATTTTCTCTGGAAGCCTTATTATAACTTTATGTAATACATTTTTACAATCTGATTATCGGACTGTAAGTACATCATGATACCAGGTGCGCTTAGCCATAAAATGATTACTTATCTTGCCTAATCTGAACCGTTTTATGATACCCTATCAATGGGGTATGTGAACTCTGATAAAGGCAGTTCATGACAAGTAATGTCAGCGTGCACTTAAAGCCTGTGTCCGCGAGTATTAAACTCATAGTGTTTTAGTTTTTTGATGACTGTAATTATGTATTAGGAAGATAATTTAAGAAGTAAATTAAAATAAAATCTATTACAATTTTAAAATAAATTAAAATTTATGTGTTAAGGAAGAAATATACTTACAGAATAATGATATAATACTTTTCCTTAAATATGTTTATTTATTATTTCTGTGTATTTATTTATAAAGAGTAATAGATGGGTGATTTGTAAATATATTTGTTTAATACAACATTTATTTGACGAATGTATTCACTGATTCTTAATGTTTAATCATTAGTTTTCATTATAATATTTACTTACACTTATGTAAAGTATGAACAAATAATGCAAAGCTTAGTTTCGTTGGTACAATTGAATGTATTATTCAGTAAAATTGAAATATACCGTTCTCCAAAGCTCTCTAACCACTGTGATCAATGTACCCAAGCACATGCAATCGGGGTCAGCGTCATGTAAACAAATCGAGTGCATGTGCACCGGGCTAGGGACAGGACAGCGATGGGCTTATCAGCGCCTGGTGGCGTAGAATAGAATGATTAAAGTGCCGTTGACAGCTAATCGTCTTGCTCAAAGTGCGAGATATTAAGCCAAATGTATTTCAATTACAATTGTAGCGCACTTAACATTAGATCCCCAGTGTCGCGGCCGATCAGGCGAGCGATCAAACCAAGAGAGTGACTAAGAGAACGGAGGAGAGAAATCAGTGGCGTTTCATAGATATATACTATATTCGTTAGAAGCTGAATAGAAAAAGAAAAAAGAAATAAAATAATTGTACAACAAATAAAATTAATGGTATTAAAAGCATTGCTAGGAGAATAATTATTTTATATATTATTTTAAAACATTTTTTTCCTATAGTTGTTATAATCTCAATGTTAATAAAATAAATTTTGAATATATGCTAATTTAGTAGAGCAATAGTTATAAATTAGATGTTTTTCAATATATTATTATAATATAATAAAATAGGAATATTTAAATTTTTTTATTTATTATTTATATTAAATAATATTACTACATAAATAAAATTTAATTTATTCCCCCATTCTGGACGCCACTGACTGCCAAGTCAGCCAAGCGCCGTTATCGTCGCGGATTTGAAAACAGCCAGCTGAGCCAGCAAGCCTCTCCGCTGCGTACATTGTGCAAACAAACGTCCCCGGGGGCAGTCGCCGAGATCGGTTGAGTAACACGGCTATAAAAGCTATCAAGTGGCCAGGATTAGCCACAAAGAACAAAGGCCGCAGCCAGCACTTAGCTCCAGTCATGGCCACAGAGAAGCAACAGAGGCACGATGAGCGGCGGAAGGAGGCAAAGGAGGAGGAGGCCAGTTCACCTGACCTCACTTTTGTGCGTGATAAGTTGCAAAAGTTCCAATCCAAGATGCTGCAAGAATTTGACAAGCGACTGTCCTGTATGGTAGAGGACGTGTTGCAGGATTTGCGTCAGCAGGAGCTGCGCGCCCATGAGTTCCCCAACTTTGGCAAATCGCATCCTAAAAGCACCTGGCACAATCGCGTCACCAGCCCAGCACCCGCAGACGTCAGCGACTCACCAAATGGTCATGCAAATGGCGGAGTCACCACAACGACGGCGCCGGCGCTCCAATCGGAGAAGTCCGGCCAAAAGCAGCGGCGACGGCTGCCCGAAAAGGTTTTCGTGGCGCGGGAATCATATCTTACGGCGCTACTGCAGGTGGAGCACATGCGCACCATCTACCACATCTTCTACATTATTCTAATCATGTTCCTGCTGAACGTGATCTGCCATGATTACTTTGTGGACGGGCGGATCGACCTCGGCCTGGGCACCTTCGCGGGCGGACTGCGTCGCCTGCACTGGGTGATGGGCACTTGGTTGCTGGAGCATGTCTTTGTCCTGGCGCTCTACTTTGCCTTCCGAGGATGGGCGCTGGTCAGACACAAGCTGAAGCCGCACAGTAAGTGATGGGTAAAGGGATTGGAAAAGGATTACACCAGGAATAATAATCCAATGAAAGCTCTGGTTAAATTTCTGACGTATTATTTGTTATAGTTCTGACAATTTGATTCAGATTAACATTTGGTTTATTAGTAATTTAAATGTTTATCGTGCACTTTAACCAAAGGAGTTTCAT
Organism: Drosophila truncata; assembly: GCA_008042515.1. NCBI lineage: Eukaryota > Metazoa > Arthropoda > Insecta > Diptera > Drosophilidae > Drosophila > Drosophila truncata. The sequence goes on along the minus strand of VNJQ01003498.1, from coordinate 150,680 downwards.
TAAAAATATGAAACACAGTAATTTGGCTTTTGTTTTGAGGAATTTGTAAACAGCCTTTATTACTCATTTAACCACCACAAGGTGACGAATTCATTTAAGCCAAATAACGATAAGAGTTAAAGATCATCGGGTTTTATTGGCATATTTGAAGACTTTAACAAAAAATTTGATGATGTATGTACCCCGAAAATCAACAAATTGTAATTGTATTCTTTTCCCTCTTTACAGGCTCCCTTCAGCACTTTTGGTCGAACAGCTGCCTTATTCTGTACGTAAGCTCCCAGCTGGTGTTCTGCTTCGTGGCCAGTTCCCTCTGTCTAAAGTTCGACCTGCCCTTCGTGAGCGGCTGTGTCCTGCTGCTGGAGAGCACTCGTCTGCTGATGAAGATGCACGCATTTGTCAGATATAATGCGGCTCGAGTGCTGGCAGGGAAATCGAAGCAGGAGGATCCGGATCGGGAAAATGAGGATAAGCTTACAGGACGCCCTTTTGTGCCGCCTTTAAGCTGCTACATCTACTTCCTGTTTGCACCCACTCTCATCTACCGTGACAGCTATCCACGCACCTCGCACATCCGCTGGAAGTTTGCCCTAAATCGCCTCCTAGAGGTGGTGGCCATTGCCTTTCTCTACGCCTTCATTCACGAACGGCACATTCACGAGCACTTCGGACAATACGGCTTAGAGCCGATGGACGCCTCGAAGCTGATCCTTAAGCTGTTTGGAATGCTGCTGCCCAGCCAAGTGATCTTCCTTTGCGGCTTCTACCTGATCCTGCACTCGTGGCTAAACTTCACCGCAGAGCTGCTGCGCTTCGGTGACCGAATGTTCTACAAAGACTGGTGGACGTCGCACACGTACGATGCCTACTACAGAAACTGGAACGTGGTGGTCCATGACTGGCTTTACGAGTATGTCTACAAGGATATGTACGTGCATGTGTTCCGGGGCTCCAAGCTGGGGGCCTCGCTGGCGGTCTTTATGATCTCTGCAGTGGTGCACGAGCAGATCCTTGGCTTAGCCTTGCAGATGTTCTTTCCAGTCATGTTCTTCTTCTTCGGGATTGTGGGCGTCTCGCTGGTATTCCTCATGCGTAGCGCTCCCAAGATTCTGGGCAACGTCTTCCTATGGTTCTCCTTAATCTCAGGCAACGGCATGTTGATCTCACTGTACGCCATGGAGCACTACGCCAAGAAGAACTGCAATCTGAGCCACGAGAGCTGGACGGATCACCTGGTGCCGGCGGTGTGGAGCTGCTACAATAAGATAAATTAATTAACAACGTCTACTTTTAATTGTTAGTACACTTGGGCGTACGCTTTGATTGTATTTTAGGTAAATAAACTAATGAAATTAACATGGTATTATATGTATGTATGTTTCTTTGAACTAGTCAGCTCCTAAAGCTATGGGAACTTAATTTTACATCAGGATGCCTGATGCTAACTTATGAAATACTGCATGAGCGTTTGAGACTCCCTGAGTGGCGATTAACTGGCCTAATCCTGTCTTAAGCGCACAAATCCGCGCGGTTCTGCGATTCGGAAGCGGCGGCCACCTGTGGCGCCGCCTCCTCCACCTCGACGCGCTTGCGACGGAAGAGAATGACGTGCGGCTCTGGCGCATGCACCATGTAGTGCACCCATCCAGGACTCTGCTGCACGCCAAGATTGCGCCACTCCGTCTCCGTCATCAGATGGGCCTTGGGAACATGTTTGGCCAAATCAGCCGGCAAAATTACGTGCCTGCAAGAGATCAATGCAATTAGCAACCAATGTCTTTAACGGCAAATCACCATGTCTACCTGTATTCGTACTTGTCATCGAAGTACTTATCCGAGTAAAGAATCTGATCCGCCGGCATTGCAAAAAGCAAAATTATTTTAAATAAAACAAATTCCAAAACTCAAAAAACAGTTTACAACTTGCTCGTCTGCTTGCAATAGAGCTGAGCACCACCAGATGTCAAACTCGATACTATCGCTTTGGAAAATATCAAGTGCCAATTTGACAATAAAGTCGTTGACTGCGATGTTTAAATAACATCAATTTAATCATTTAGGAAAATTTCTAACTTTCCGAAGAAGGCGATGCGACAAATAAAGCAAAGTTATTACAAAAAACAGGAATTGCTCCATAAAGTTTTCGTAATGCTATTCGATAGCTATTGCGATGGGTCGTGACGCGAGTGTGAGAAATGAGCCTAGCGCAGAGTGACCGTTCCTGGAAATGTCCAGAGGAAGAGGAAGAAACTCGAAAATATCTAGCGCGGGAGGCTCCATTGGGCAGAGTTTTTATATAAGCCCCTCTATGTGCTTCTCTTCTCGCCAACAAGCAACCAACTACTGGCAGCCAACAACATCGCGCACGCATATAAATAAACGTGAACGCACATACTTAATATTAGCATAGAGTTGTCGCCGCGAAGCTCGGGCCACTTATGTCTGCTGCCCGCTGACTCCCCATGACAACGCACGAACAGCAACAACAATAGGAGGGAGCAAGAAGAAGAGCCAGAAGGTGGAGGTGAGGGCGATAAGTAAATATACATAAATATATACATATGAGCAGACCGCAATTAAAAATATACCAAGAGCGCCACTAGCAGCACCAACCACCGTCCGCATCGACATCCAGCAACCCGACGAGACCTAGTCCCCCCGATGCTGTCGTAAGGGAGGCGAGCCACCTGCTGCTGCTGCTGCTGATACTGCTGCTATCGCTGGCAGAGCTGGAGAAGCTGCTCCAAACTGCCCAGGTGACATCCGGCGGCTGAGGGCGCAGCGCAGCGCAGCACCTCAAGAGCGACGGAGGAGGAAACGGAATCGATTGAGATCGCGGACGCGAACACGGATTAGCGACCACCATGAACGCCAGCCTCATCTACGAGATCCTCATGTATTTAAACTCGTTTTACTTTGGCATGTACGCCGCCTTCGAGGTGGGCGTGGGCGTGCTGAAGGCCATTAATCTCAACTACGGGGAGAATGCGTTGTCCCGCGAAGCGAGCATCCTGCTCTCCCTGTGCATCATCGAGACCCTGCGCATTGTCTTCGGCCGCAAGAGCAGTCTCAGCGATCGTGGTGAGTAGCCAGAGTGTTTGTTGTTGAAATTAATTCGCCACACCGATGATGACATGGCGAAATTATTTGTTTTCCCGGTCCCAGTGGCGACAGGCGACGCCTCCCCTGCTTCCACTCCCACTGCTTGGCCCGCTGAGGCCATAACCCATAAACGTTTGGTCGTACATGAACATACATACATATATACTTTGATGTATATGTACATGTGTGTAGCCGACACGGCGTATGCGTAATTATGGTCATCACCAAGATGAGTGTAAACGTTTCGGGCAGCAGGAGTGGGAGGCAGAGGGAGAGGTATTGGGTGGAGGGTTGAAATGATGCCCTTGTGGCACATTAAACAATATTAAATGAGAATCTATCAAAGAATCTATAATTGAGATATGCCACTGAAATCTGTAGGAGCAACTACAAAGCTTTTCTAACGTTGGTTTTATGAGAATTTTTAATTACAATATTGGAATGTTTTAGACCTAATGAATCATGAAATTCTTAAGCAATCAAATGAACTAGATATAAAATTAAGTGCTTAACTTCACCGACAGGAGTATCACAATTAGTAAAGGTCTACGACCTTAATGAATCATTCAATTCTTAAACAATCAAATGAACTACCAAAGATTAAAGCATACCCCTTATCCTTAGAAACTATATACTTGTAGTGTTACGTTCTACACTAAAAACTAGAATTTTTGATTGACAAACAATGAGCTTTGAGGATGCTTTCTCGCTTTCTTTTCCACACACACAAAAAGCCAATTAAATCTCAACACTGCAGCTATTCTTGTCTTTCGCAGATAGATTTTACCTTTACCTTAATCGAATTAATACGTTTCTTAATTTTGTTTACAGGCTGGCAAGCAACCGCATCCGTAATATTAACACTGCCCAGTCTTGCTATTGTTATCTACTTGTGTTGTTTTCAAACCTTTGTTCTCAAACTCGAAATTATTCTGAGTGCCTTAATGATCACCCTACAAGGTGCTGAACTAGTCTACGCCAGCATATTCATTTGTACAATGTGTCGCCCCGTGACATACACCTAGCAGTTGATAAATCACGTTGCCGCCGCCACGACAACGACCAAGATCGAGATTAAGACCAAGCCAGCACTAGCCCTCCTCCCTCCTGGGGGAGAAGGAAGACAAGATGAAGGAGGAAGAGGAGCATACAAAGCCGAGGAGGCTGCAACAATAGCTGAGCGACAACTACGACGGAGACGACGAGACACTTTCCTGTGGCACTTTCACTTCCAGCAATACGCCAAGGCCTTTCAAGCTTGGCCATTTTGATGCCAGACTAAGTCAACCGAACCATTTTAAGGATTCCCTTCCCAGCACTAAGATCGCAAATTTCGTACCCAAACATACCGATTGGGGCTGACACTGGGAAAAGGATTTTTCTCAAGGTACGTAGTGAACCTTTATCTCAACTTATATAATCCGCACAGATCTTTCTCGCGACCACGGAAACTGCATCGTATCGTAACGTAACGCGACGCGACCGGACCGATTCTATCAAAAGCAGAGCTGCATTTAATTTGAATTTCTTCGGTTTGCATTCTTTTGTCCGGCCTTTGTGTCCGCCGGCGTAGCCTCCCTGCTGGTGCTGCTTCTGCTGCTGCTGGCGTAGTTTTTGCAATGTTGGTCCCGACTCTCCGCCTCGGACTCGCTCATTTTGATCTTTTTATATAGCAGCCGTTGTGATGGTGTCTAAAATTATATGCAAACAGCAAGCTCGTGCAATACCGTTGCTGCTGCTACTGCTGCTGTCCCCTAGGTGCAATGTACACTTCTAATTCAAATGTAATATAAACGGGCCACTGCGGACACGTTAGGCTGGCGCTAGAAAAGCCAAATGAGAGGGCTCTTGGTTCGTTCGGTCTCGGTTAACAATAATGCCCTACAAACAGAACACTTTTCGCGAAGGATCCTTCCGTGTTTGTCGGAATTAGACTTTTTAAAGTAAAAATATTTGAATCAAAGATTCATTTGAGGGAATTTATAAATAATAAATCTGAGTATTCATTAGAACGTAAATAATAAAGTTAAATTTAATTAGCTATTTACAAACATTGTCAGAAATGATCTATCGTGGTTGAAACATATGTTTTTTTCGACAATTTTAATGCCCAGAAACAATAGTAAACTATTTATGATCCAATATTAAATGCAACTATATATTTTAATTGAATTGAACTATGGTTTGTCTTGACTAAGGTCTTTCAACACCGTTTTTAAAATTATATCTTTTTTTTCATGCACAGAAAATGTTAGCTTCGTTCCGTTTATGGCACAGCGGCAATGTCGGCATCTAAGTGGGGTTTAGGAAAGGTAATTCGCCTAAGAACTTTTAATTTAATTTCCCTTATGGTAGTAGTAAACCCCAGTGGAATCTATTCTCACACCTTTCGGGCAGGCCATCCGCCGGTCAGTGTTGACCAACCACCCAGCGGGTGAAACAAATAAAAGGCGACAACGACCAAGCAGCACATTATTCAAATAAACAGCAGCAAGGCGGCAGAGGCGGCACAGTTCGCAGCGACAAAGCGCGAGACCGCCGATGCCATGATGCCGCTGCAATGGCCAAGCGAACCGCACGGCAGGCAGGTCCGCATTATTATTATGGTCAGTCTATAAATACAGTGCCCAACGTGAGCAACGCCGCCGCCGTTGTGCTAGCGATCCGGGAGATCGATTTGGGGCCAATTTGCCGTAGTTCGTAGTCCTAGAGGTGCCAAGCCACCGCCGCTGAGAGAGAGAGCGATGCCGCCCAAGCGCCCGCCCCCGCTCGTGCCAAAGAAGCCGAATCCCAGCATGAACTATGAGGTGTTGATCTACCTCAACTCGTTCTACTTCGGCATGTTCGCCTGCTGTGAGATGGCCATGGGTCTGCTGAAGGCCATCAATCTCAGCTACACGGGCCATACCCTTGCCCTGGACTCGGCGGTGATGGTTAGCTTTATCGTTTTCGAGACGATTCGCCTGATAATGGGACGCATGAGTTCGTTGGCCGACCGAGGTAGAGAGCACGCTCATCTAATTTTAGGACTAACTAAAACAATGGGGTAGAAAGTTTACTTACTTAAATATGAATTACTTTATAAAGTAAGCCGGGAAATCGTTAATTTACGTGTTTTAGAAAATACTTTTAACGCAATTAATCTTATACAAAAATAATTTTATTCTGTTTGCTTTCTTTTTTCAGGTTGGTCAGCCATACTGTCGGTCTTCATGACCGCTCCGTGCTTCGTTGGCGTCTCCTATTTGCTGCTGATGCAGACCTACCGACTGCGCCTGGAGTACTGCCTATGTACGCTGCAGATTGCCCTTTACCTGACCGAAGTGTGGTACGCCATCGTCTTCGTTTTCTCACTGTGTCGTCCAGTAACTTATGATTAGTCATCACCACCAGCCACTGATGGAGATGAAGATGAACATTTATATGAGGTGATTAGCAAAGTGTTAGCAATATACAAGAAGATCAGATCAGAAAATTAAACAAAACGCATTAAAAATGAAGTGAGATACCGCATAAGGCAACTAGCTTGCCAACTTGCTCATGCCCGAGGAGGAGGAGGAGGATGGAAACCAAACCAAGCAGCACAGAAACAAAAAGAAAAAAGAACATATGTAGCCTATATTAATACCTAAATTATAAGATTTATGATAACACAACACACACATACATATATATACATATACTTAACGGTTTTATATACAAAAATTGTTAACATTTAAGCATCAATTGGAACCAATATAAGACAACAAAAAATGAAGAAAGAAAAGCTAAAAAAAACTTAAACTTGAATAATTTTCACATTTTTAAGATGACAATTTTTTTGTAAAAAAAATCTTTAAACCAAAAAACCAAAAAGATAATGAAATAATTTATATTAATTCACGAATAACTCGAATCTTTACAACCCAAAAAATGTAAAAATAGAATATCTCCAAAAATCTAGTCACAAGAAGAATCATAAAATCGTATATAAACCGTGCTTTAGATCGCCGAAAGGAAGTACTAAATCGTTAACACTAAGTGAAGCAGTTAGTAGTTCGTTCATAAAACACTATTCGAATGCGAACAAATCAAGAAAGAAAAGGGCATGACCATGTGTGTACTTTAATGCATATATACTTTATATAAAACTAGCATATAGCGTAAATAACAATGTTCAAGACGGTACTTAAAGCAACAGGCAACAAATTCAACTGTAAAAGCTAACAAAAACAAACTAGATAAATCATACTAAACATTTTAGAGTGTTAATAACTAGGCGAGAGAATACCCTCCACTATAGTGCCGCAAAGTCTATTGCGAAATCCCTCTTCACATTAAAGATTTTGCCCATTTTGGCAAACCCCCTGAAACACCCCCGATATGTCAAGCTCAATTATCCCAGCCTATGAGGAACCGAGGATTCACGAGGTGGAAGAAACGCTAGTCACTATATATATATTGTCCACAAAACAACTTCTAAGCTACACCAAAGATTGTGTATTATTTATAAGAACTTTTTGTGGTTTCATAGCTGGAAATTAGCTCACAAGTCGATCACAAAACTCAACTCAACAGTCCACGAACCTCATGCTTTTAAAGGAACAATTTTAATTAGAGGACAACCGAAACCAAAGGAGCTGCATCATCCTAAGTTGAATGATTTAAAAATTGTATAATATTTATCTAATTTCGTTGAACGCCAAATGTTAACATACTTTTAAAGCGCGTGTAAAACGGATAAGTTAATAATAAAAAGAAGGGAGACACTCAATGAAAATACCAATTAAAGATTTAAACTAAAGAATTTTCACCTGTTTGTTAAAAGCACAGCTCTCTATTGAGAGTTATCTCGAATGATTTCCTGGTCTGGATAAGTAGGCTTTGGGCATTACTTCGTCAATCTTTAGAGCGGGACGGACAAAATTGTTAGAAATATTTTAGAAACACACACACAGAGATCTTCCAAATTTGTGTAGTCCCCAAAATTCCAAGCGAAACTGTAGGCTTGCGTGGGAGGTTGATTCAATCAACATGGACAAAAACCAGAAATCGGGTAAACTCCATTATGCATTTGAACATTAATTACTTAAGCAACTCATCAATCATTCCTTTCTATATTCAAGATGAGCGCTTTGATCAGTCCATGTCCAGCAGCAGCCGTCGAGTCATGTGGAAGCTCAGCGAGGAGGACATAGAGGAGACATACGACTCCGTCGTCACCTATCGCCGCCCTGTGCGCAGCATACATGCATCATCTAGCCAGCCAATTAGGAAGTTGCCATTAAAAGAACCTGCTTTTAAAAACAAGCAACCCTCGTCCACTTCGCTGCCAGAGGTAAAGGAGCCAAGTTCTACAAAGCAGGCGGCCGCGGGAAGAGATGCCGCGTCGGAAGAGGATGAGGATGAGAATGATAATAGGCTGTCGGTTAAACCCAGCCTGGCTCTGCGCTATAGGCCCTCCTATGAATCTCTTAAGTACAAGCGCAGCAAGGATCTCGGATCGGACCGAATTCCTAGCACTTCCCGTGGTTCAGCATACAGCAAAGTAGTTTCGGACCTGAAGCTGGAGACTTTTACCCTGCCCCCTCAGCAGTCGTGTGCGGTACGTGAGGAGGCGCCAAAGTTCGCCCAAGGATTGCGTGTTGACAATGACTCGGATTCATGCTGCTCCGGCGAGCTGGAAGTCCCCAAGAACAGCCCCATGCTTGAGCTGGACTCCAACCCTTCGCAGCAGCAGAGCACTCGAGGAGAACTGATGAGTGTTCGAATCTCGGCGCCAAGCACCTTGTCGGATACCACGCGACGGGATGGGACATCTGCGTCCAAACGTCGCTCAATAACTGGAAAGATGCCCGCCGGTGCAAAGGGTGGTTCGCCCACAGCTGTGGATGGCAAAAAGTGCTCTAGCACCAGCAGCGGGAGCACGGGTCCCCACTTGCCCAATTTTCGACAAAGGCAACAGGAACTGCATCGTTATCGCATCCTCGTCGAGCAGCGGCGCCTGGATCTTCTCGAGCTGAAGATTGCTCGCGAAAGGGAGGATGCATTGCACAGCACAATTCTCTTCCACAAAAAAATGCAAATAAAAGAGTGCAAGATCAAAGCGTACGAAGACAACGACTGCTCGGACGTATAGGAAAGTGTCCTAATTCAACCGCTCTCGGTGCCCTGCAGTAAATCCATTAAATATTAATTCCTACTAACTTAAGCTAACATCCGGGCCAAATAAAACACGAACACTTTAAACACTATTTGGAGCTACTTTTGCTTGAATTGAATTATTTAAATTTGAATTTTTTAAAATCCGTTACACAATTAAATAAATGTATCAGATGTTTCTCAGCACTGAGATGCGTACGATTCGGCATGAGTGGACAGTAGGCTCCAAAAATGTGTTAAAGCATTCTTAACATTTACAAAAATGGTCTTAATTTTTTAAAAGCTATATAAATAATGTTTGTATTTGAGACAAAAATTAAATTTTAAAATTTCGTCGCACTGCGCAAGCTTTATTCTGTCGCTTCTTAACACTAGAAATTATTTTCTTTTCGCTGTGAATGGACATTTATCCAACTTATCTTTACTTTACATCATTTGTTTGTTTTTCACTAAAGAGACAAAATGTTAATTAATGTGTGCCGGGTTTGTGGTAAGAGTACACTGTGTCCCAAAGCCCTGGAGCTCTTCAAACTGGATAACCAGGAAATACTCCGGCGCATCTATGTGATCACCGGCATTCGAGTGAGCTTTGAACAGAAACAAAAATAGATTTTGAAATTTACGTCTTCTTGTGAGCAGTTGCAGCAAATTCCTGGTGCTCCGGACATGGTGTGCTTCTGCTGTCAGACGGACCTCAATTCGGCCATACTTTTCCGAAGGCACTGCATCCTGGAACAGAAGAAATGGGTGCCATTAAAAAAAGAGGCGGAGGCAGAGGAGGAGAACTTTAAGGCAGAGGTGGAGAACCTTAAGGCAGAACAGGAGTCCATAAAGGCAGAGGAAGAGGGGGAAGATACAGTATCGACTCCAAAGAGGCTCGGCCGACGTCGAGGTCCTGTTGAACCATTGCACACTGTGGACATTGTTGTAAAATTGCCAGAAACAATCGTCGAAGAATCAACCGGTGCCGGCAATGACAATGAAACTGAGCAACTTGCGGAGATCCCGCAGGATGAGGAAAACGAAGCGGACCCAGAGTACTCTATACCTTCAAAGCTACAAGTCCACAAGTGCAGCACCTGCGGCATTGTGAAGAAGAACAAGCCATCTCTTGTTCGGCACGAATATACTCACACAGGCGAGAGGCCGTTTCCTTGCAAGTAAATGAGACCATACCCTGGTGTATCCCACATCTGAAGGTAAACCTTTTTTCCAGAGAATGTCCGAAGCGTTTTCTCACCGGAAACGAGTTGCATGGTCACATGCTTAGCCACCACACCCAGGAGCCGCCGTTTCCTTGCCGCTACTGCGACCGTCGTTACTTCTCCGTGGTTGGCCGAAGGAAGCATGAACGGGTCCACACCAACGAACGGCCTTTTGTGTGCGACCAATGTGGCAAGGCCTTCACACGGGCCTGCATCCTGAGGGCCCACATGCAGTCGCACACGGGTAAAAGAATGTTCCGGTAAGTCCGGTGTTATGTTTTGGAAATATGTTTATAAAATCATTCTGTCAATTATGTTAAAATCTTATACCAGCTGCGATATATGCAATCGATCCTTTACCCTGAAGAAACACCTAGTCACTCACTACATCTCAAACACTCACAAAAGGAATGCCGAAATGGCAGAAGCTGAGCCGGAAGAAGAGGATACCTTTGAGGCTGGCCTCATGAACAATGATAACTATACTGAAACTATGAACATTTCTACCCAAGAAGATTTAGAGCAGTCGCAGTTTGATCTTTTATGTGTGGATGTTATCAGTTCTGTGTCCCTTTAGATATCAGGAAATGAATGAAGAAGTCATTTCGGTAAGTGTGCTTCACAGGGATTATGCGACAGCAGAAACCAAAGTCAACATTGAATCTGATTTTAAGCAATATTTTATCAAAAACATCGCGCAAATATGAATCTGATACAGCACACCTTTAAAACCAAAATGCTAAAACCAAATAATTTTGACCTTTTCGGGGTTTGATTCAAACTTTTGAACAAAAGAAAACCAGTATTCTTTAACAAGTCTTGCCATATAAACAACAATTTACTTCCAGTTGTTAGGTTTAAAACATCTTAATATACATCACAGTGATCATAAAACTACACAAAAGACGGCGAAAAACCTAGTAAAGAAGCCATAAATAGATTTTCTTCCAGCCAAAGAACTTCCGTCTATAGGTTTTAAAAACAAATCTACGTACTGCCGTGCCTATAGCCATTAAAATAATTTGGTTTAAAAAGAAGTCATATAATTCTCCTCATATTATTTGAAACTTTCCTATGTAATCTATAAATATATGATTAATAGTCCTGTTTCTAAATTTTAGTTAGCTTGATTTTGTTGATTCATTCCCTGAGCTACAGTAAACGTTGTTTTACAAAACCAACTTAAAATAATTAATAAGATATTATATTTAAATGTATTTTGACCTTGTGTTGTTAGATTTCAATCTTGTAATCTCTCCTGATCCTAGAAATCTCATCATAATATTTGTTACCTTAACTTTTTTAAACCAAATGTACGTATTGCAATTTTACCTCTAAGAATATATGTATATTTATAAATTTATGCATCTTGTAGACAGATGGCTTCCGGATAAACCCACTGCCTTGCTTTTTAAATAAATATACATATGCAACTCTTTTTAAAAGTCTTAAATTTGGCGCCTTACCTATACGCGTTCTCGTGTGACTGTCGACGCAGCTGCTCGATTCCGTTTTATAGATTTTCAATGCACTTCGCATTTCAATTAGTCGACCGATGCTGACAAGATGCTGGAAGTTAGCTGTCGGATGTGCGGCAGACAGAGACTCTGCGAACAGAGCAAGAACCTTTTCGATGTGGAAAATAAGAAACTGCTGAGACATTTGTACCTGATAACCGGGCTTAAGGTGAGCTTAAAGAACCGCTTAGAATCGCAGATATATATCCGATTTTAAATATTAGTTGGAGTTGCTGCCCAATGCCCCCGAATCCATGTGTCTTTGCTGCCAGTCCGATCTCAGATCGGCTCTGGCATTCCGTAAACTCTGCATCAAGGTTCAGAAAAGGTGGAGTCCCAGCGACGAGGAAAGCTCTACGTGGTCTGAATCTGACAAAGAGATGGAAAATAAGTCGGAGAGGAAGCCCGAAAGCCTCCAGGTCAGTACTTATAGGGAGAGCGACGATGACATCAGGATGCCGCAGAAAACGTTTCAAATATTAATCGAAGAGGACAATTTGGACAATTTCCTCATATGTGATTCGGCTGGGGAAGAGGAGACAATTTCTATACCAGAAAAAGCTATAGAAACACCACCAGCTGCTGTCCAGCGGAAAAGGCACAGAAGTCGCCTCAAATCGAAGCTAGCAGATCTGGTTTATATATGCGAAATATGCGGAGCTCATGCTACCTCCAAGCCAGTTTTCGAGCGCCATATGACAAAGCACTCGGGCGAACGGCCGTTTGGTTGCGAGTGAGTCTATGTCTCCAACTACGTCTCCGCCTCTCAATGGGAGATTACAATTGTAAATTGCATGCTAATAATGATGCTGCCCGTCTTTTCAGGGAGTGTGATGCGGGGTTTATCAGCTCTGGCGAACTACGTGCCCACCTCCGCGTCCACACTAAAGAGCAGCCGTTTGCCTGTCGCTTCTGCGAGCGGAAGTATGTAAGCTACATGGGCAGGCTGAAGCATGAGAGGATCCACACCAACGAGCGACCGTTCGTCTGTGTCGAGTGCGGCCAGACCTTCACTAATGCCTACATTCTAAAGAATCACATGCTCATCCATTCTGGGGAGAAACGATTCCAGTGCGATCTCTGCAATCGTTCCTTCCGAAGGAAGACCCATATGGTGACGCACTTCCGATCGCGATTCCACCAACGAAAAGCAGAAGAGGATCAGAAAAACAAACCTAGAATAATTCCGCTGGAGCTATAGGAGATCAACTTTTATAATAATTATATATAATGGAAAATTTATTGGATTTGGGAAACTGAAAAAGCAAATAACTTTTATTATCTTGAATGTTTAATCTTGAATAATTATAAATTTTCATATTTAAAATTTGAATAATCGCTAGTGTTGACTAACGACTGTTATTGCTAAACCTTTGCACGCGTTACGTGGTGAATGTCAAACTTGCGTGGGTGGTTGTCTTTGTTTACAATTGGAAATTTACCAAAAATTTTTTGGAGCTTTGTTAAAATGCTTCGAAATGTGTGCCGTGTGTGCGCCAGCAGCACGGACAACTCGAATTCGCTCAAGCTGTTTAGTAACAGTTCGCGGAAGGCTCTACAGCAAATAAATTTACTAACCGGCGTTCTAGTAAGTCTACTAGCAAACCACTAATTGGCAATTACACCTCCATAAATGGGATTGTTCCTATTTTTAGCTGCAATGTGAGCCAGATTTACCCGACTGGATGTGCGAGTCCTGCCAATCGGACCTCAAGAGTGCCATTGCCTTTCGTGAGCGTTGCCTAAGCAGCCAAAAGATCTTCGAGGAGTCATCGTCATGCGGGCACCGCCGCCGCCGCAGTGCCCGTTCCCAAAAGCAGCGGCATGGGTACCCCGATCCCCAAACACCGGCCAGTCCCCTACAGGTCATGATCAAGCTGGAGAGCCTTAGCAATCCCGATGAAGGAGATGATGACAATGATGATGGCATCGATCATCTGGACTCTTGCAACGAAGCTGATATGGAGCAGGCCGTGAAGGAGATGACTTCCTCTGAGGAAGAGGAAGAAGACGAAGAGGAACCTTCCGCGCCTGCCAGGGTGAAAGGAGCCCGTCGCCGTGGTCCGCTCAAGAAGAGCGAAAAGCGCCCCAAAGTTCCGCTCACTGTCTTTTTCTGCGATCAGTGCGGCAACAACATAACCGGCAAGTCCTCCTTCGATCGTCACCTGCGCAAGCACAGCGGAATCAGGCCCTTTCAGTGCGAGTAAGTTCCAAATGTTGCTTAATTCCTTGGGTAGTCGAAAGTTATCATATTGTACCCGTTTCAGACTCTGTCCCGCCCGTTTCCTCTCCTCCGGTGAACTGAAAGGTCACCAGGTGATGCACACCGGGGACCGGAAATTCCCCTGTCGCTACTGTGACCGCACTTATGTCAATTACAGTGGACGGCTGCGACACGAGCGAACCCACACCAACGAACGACCGTTTGTCTGTGCCACTTGCGGCAAGGCCTTCACGAATTCCTATATCCTCAAAAATCACATGCTTATACACACGGGCGAGCGGCTCTTCAGGTCAGTAGCTGATGCTTTTACTCCTTAGCTATCGATTAACTCAACAAAGACTGTTTCCTTGCAGATGCGAGTTGTGTCAGCGTTCGTTTGCGCGTCCGACCCACTTGAAAACCCACTACCGCTCCAATGCTCACAAGCACAACTTGGAGAAGTTAAAGGTTGAGCCGTCCCAGTCCGAACAGGGTAAATCGGTGTCTGGGGGAGGGGAGATGGAGCCGGAGGCTATTGCCTTTACTATAGAAGTGCCTTTGCCCGTGGATCAGGAGCAGCAGGATGCAACTTTGGATCTCGCAGCTTTAGAGTCAACCCCGTTGGTGTATAGTACAAATTAGAGCCTAAATGAACCAATCTCAACCTTAAGAAACAAAGCCAAATATAATTTAGAAGTATTTTCTTTGCTCGAAGATAAGTACAAAAGATATTCTTAAAAGATAATTTATGGTCTAATTTATGGTCTAATACTGCAGCACACATGCCCTCCCCGTACATATTATTATTCCGTTTCCTATGCGGATTGCAGCTTCTTCTTTTCCTTAGCTTTAAGTTTGTGGGCTTTCGAACGGTAATGGGTGGTGAGGTGTATGTCGCGACTGAAGGATTTATTGCACGAATCGCACCTGCAAGTGAAAGTAAAATTGAGAAATTGAAACTTAATACTCAAAAGATCACAAACCTAAAAGCCCGCTCGCCTGTATGTATAAGCATGTGGTTCTTGAGTACGTAGGCGGTGTAAAAGGCGTGGCCACACTCCTTGCAGACAAATGGCCGTGTATTCGTGTGGGTTCGCTCGTGCTTCAGTCGCGAACTAAAGTCTGAGAAGCAGCGGAAACAGTGACGGCAAGCAAATGGCTTCTCTCCGGTGTGTTTCCTTATGTGGCGCCTGAGTTCCGACGTCGTGCAGAAGCTATCATTGCAGAGTCTGCAGAGACATAAAAGAAAGGATTAACAATATGAGGGAATTCTGAAAGCTTTGCTCCGAGCCTGAACTATACTCACTCGCATGGATAGTTTTTGATGCCGCGATGACGATTGCAGTGAAAGGTTAATGATTTCTCTCCCTTAAAGTGCTTCCCACACTCTTTGCAAACGAACATTCTGTTGGATTTCATAGATCTCCGTCGTCTGCCCTGGCTTGTTGACATTCGGGTTAGAACGACTCCCTCTTCTTTTTCTTTATCGCTTTCAGGTAATAGGTAATGCACATCACTATATGTATCTTCATAAATATCATTATTGTCCTCGTCCTCTCTGCATTCAGATGTCCTTGGGCGGCTATCTTCCTTTAGGTCTGGTTCACTAAGAAATTCCTTAAAATTGGCTTCACACTCTGCGCCATCTTCATCCTCTACTCCCTCGATTAACATACTAATCTGGGACTGGATCAAGTGGTCCTCAGGCTCGAAGATTCTCCTGTAGTCATCGGGAATGTGGAGCAGGTCCTCGTCACTCAACGATTCAAGCAGTTCCCTCTGGACTTCCAAGCAGCGCTCCCGAAAGGATATGGCCTGACTTATTCGTATTTGGCAGTAAATGCATAATAGACGCGGTAGAACTGTACAGTTTTCAAACTATAAATATGAAAATTAAGTTTATAAATAAAGGGCAAGAACCGGAAATCCATATATTCACCCACCGAAACTCCTGTTAGCAATGTGAGGTGTTCCAATATAGATTGATTATGTGCCTCGAACATATTTATGGATCTTTCGACATTTGTGCACTTCCCACACGCACGACACAGTTTTGGCTGCATTGTGGAGCTACTTATCTTAAATATTAATTTAATATTGTCAAAATTGTTGATAAACAGCAAAAGGACGCTTGCATCAGCTGCTTGGCCTTGGCATTCGCCCAGAAGCGCAGTACGTCAAAAAATTGTTACACAACACTTGGTTGGGACTTGAAGCTTGGATTTATTCAAGATTATATTCTATTATAATAAATGTGTACAATTATGTATAGCAGAAATGCTCATTGGCTGTGCGCCATCGTCGTTCTTGTTTTACTTAATAATGCTACCTTTTCCAGCTCCTCCTTCTAGATATGCAGGCTGTCCTCCTCCTCCTCCTTGAGATCGCGCTTCTGCTCCTGCTCCAGTACCTGCTTCATCTCGGCCTTCTCCATATGCCGCTTGTGAACGCCGGAACGGAAGTGGGTGCTCAAGTGAGTGGGAAGCATGAATGACTTATCGCACAGCTCGCATCTGCAAGGGATTTTTATAAATAATTAAATTGCTTGTGTTTCACAGTGGTATAGCCGCACTCACCTGTAAGCACGCTCGCCGGAATGTATTAACATGTGATTCTTGAGGATGTAGCCGGTGGTGAAGGCCTTGCCGCAGGTTCCGCATACGTAGGGGCGCTCGTTGGTGTGGGTACGCTCGTGTTTGACCCGGGTGGTGTAGTCGGTGAAGCAACGACCGCAATACTGGCAGGCGAACGGACGCTCGCCGGTGTGCTTACGCATGTGGCGCTTGAGCTCCGAGGTGGTGCAAAAGCGGGACTGACAAAGCCTGTGGATTAAGCGATTTAAAAACAAACTCAACTTGGGAAGATTAATAGCCACTTACTCGCAGCCAAATTGCTTATCGCCGCGATGGCGGCGACAGTGGAGCTCGAAGGCCATGCGCCCCTTGATGTGATTGCCGCACTGCTCGCAGATATATACTCCTCCAGTTCCGCGGCGACGCGGATCATCCCCGCGGACCTTTGGTTTTGGCGGAAGGCTGCACTTTTTCACTACAATGTTCTCATGCTCGTACTCGTCATCCAACACGTTGTCCAAGACGGCCACCTCGTCGTCAGAGTCGTAAACGTACGACTCGGCGGCATCTCCATCCCCAACAATCAGCTCGGCGGCCTCGCCATCTACCTCCACCTGATGCTCGTCGTCTTCGGCTATGATGGAGTCGTATTCGGCCTCCTCTATCAAAGAGTTCTCCTCATCCTCGCCCTGTGTCACCTCGTAGAAGACGTTGTCGTCGTACTCGATCTTTGAATCGTCGATTTCTTGTTTCGGCTCCTCTACCACAATTTCCTGATAGGTTTGCATTAACTCGTCATCATCGGGCGGCTGGGTCTTCTTGATCGTATCCTCCAGAGCTTCGCCCATGACGGCAGCTCGGTAAAAGGGCGAGATGCTTTGGCGCTGCTCCTCAGTTAGCCCCATAAGCAACTCACGCTGTGCGGCAATGCAACGCTCCCTCAATTTTATGGCCGAGGCCAGTTCCATGCTGCAGCATTCGCATATCTGATCCGGCAAGCAGCCGTAGTTCTCCAACTGAAAAAAAGCAAAGATTTAATGCTTAGAATTTACGAACTCTTTAAATTTAAAGCCATAAAATTACCCGGAGGCCTGTGATCGCCTCGATGCAGTCGATCGTCTTCGTATTGGTCCTCTCGAAGATTTTCGGCGAGCGCTTGTTGCTCGCATACTTTCCGCACACGCGGCATGTGCTTTTTAGGTGTTTAAGCGCGGATTTTGACATTTTTTCTTCCGCAATACGGTATTGAAACTTATTTCAAGATTTTTGTTAACTCAAAAAACAAAACGCGTCGCTTGTCATCTGGATTTGTCATTCGCGTAGTTCGCAGTCATAAAATGCCATTCACCCTGAAAAACAATGATTTCATGGGCGCAGCGTAGGGGTTAAAAAAAATCGGCGCGAAAATAAAAAATATATTTATGTACCAAAAAAATATGTTGCACCTAACATATACGATTTTTCCTTTTCAATCCTTATAAAATATGAATTTTATTTACTTTTACTTTTATTTATTATTTATTTATAATTATTTGTATACCCTTAAGCATATGACATATAAGATGTATAAATCATATTATTTGAAGATTCTTCTTAAAGATTCGGGACAATTCGGTTTATTTCTTTTTTTCTAACTAATATTTTGTCTTTTAAACCCATAAAATGCGAATTTTACTTGCAATTACGATAGTTTTGGGGGAACCGAACAAAAGTACAGTCACCTCCCGAGAACATGGCGCACCCCCAAGCAGCTGATTTAACTACGCCCTTGCCCGTCAGCAAACAGCTGTTCGCAATGCCGACAACAACAATCACGACGCCATGGCAAACTTGGATTGGTAGGCCTTTCTCCGAAAATAAACAAATTCGTGTGGTAAATAATGCATCTTATTTCAGGGTGTGCGTGCCGCGATGCTACGAGGTGCAGAAGAATCATCTTGCAGGCCAGCTCACGCTGGAGCATCCACTGAAGCAGCAAACGGTGACGGTAGGTAGATGGAACAACGCCCCTTCATTAGGTCTTCCTTATTGACATATTCCCTTCGACCAGGTGGTGGACAGTAATCCCCTGAGCCGGGCTCTGGAGGGCACTGATCCCCTGTCGCAGTTCGCTCGCCAAGATGAGGAGCTCAACGATCCCCTCAGTCCTCAAAAGGTCAGCGAGTTTGTAAGTAAAGTGCGGCAATCGAAAGACGTCGTGACTAAGAATTATGCCTCTGCATTCGACAGGATCTGAAGTCAAAGCGTCGCGAGCGGGAACGTACGGAGCCGGAGGACAACACCCTGCAATGGAGCAGTCGGCGCCTGGGGATCCTCAATCGATTCACCACCAACGAGAAGCTCTCACTCTCCACCAGCTTCCTGGTGGCGTCCGGAAGCCTGGACGGGGGCAGTGAAAGCAGTAAGGATTCGCGAATCCAATATAATTGAATACTGAACCCTATTCTCTTACCATAGTCAAGGCGCACACCGTGGTGGCAGACAAGACAAAGTATCGCCTGGAGCAACTGGATCACTTTGACGACGGCAGCATGCGTCACATGATGGACCTAACGCAGCAGGAGTATATTCAACGGTTCGAGCAGCTCAAGCAGGAGCTCATCCAGTCCTGGCACAACGATCAGCGAGTAAAGGCCCTCAAGATAGCCATTCAGTGCGCCAAGATGCTGGCGGATACAACAGTGCTGCAGTTCTATCCGAGTCAGTACGTTTTGATTACGGATATTTTGGATGTGTTTGGCAAGCTCGTCTATGATCGGTTGCGTGCGAAGGCTTCAGGCGATCCAGCAACGGTGTCGGCTGTCACACTGGAGCGGGAGCGCGAGGCTGCTCGAGATACGTGTCAAAATTGGTTCTATAAGATAGCCTCTATTAGAGAGTTGCTGCCACGTCTGTACTTGGAGATGTCGATATTTAAGTGCTATGAGTTCCTTTCATCCTCTCGCGAAGAGTACGAAAAGATATTAAATCGAATGACGCTTCAGCTGAGAGGAATCGCCGATCCTCTGGTGTCCAGCTATGCCCGCTGCTACCTGGTGCGCATGGGCGTGACTCTTACGCCGAGTAAAACCTACATCAGGGAGAACTTCAAGGATCTATTCATCATATATCCCCAGGTGAGAGCTTAGTGGCGATTGATATAGGGCAATTTTGTGAATATTCATTCAATAGATCTTTCGCTTTGTGGCCCGCTTCAATCTGCATCCCGAGATTGTCACCGCTAGCTCCTATCTACAGCTATATGCGCCAGCCTTTGACTACATGTTCTTGTGCCTGGTTCACAGGTGTGAGCTGCACACGCAGGATATGCTCTCTGAGTGCAAGCAGCTGAAGAACAAGTAAGAAAATAGAGAAAGTGCATCTAAATAGTCTGTACCTTAATAAATCATGTTTTATTCCATTTTAGCGGTGCTATTCTGATGTCTATCCTGAGCTCATTTAAGTCGGAGTTCATTGCAACGAATGCTTTAGAGTTTATTGAGCTTATCAATACATCGGACACGCCTGGAATATCCAAGTCACAGTTGCTACGGTCCCTGGGCAGCTGCGTCAGCAGTTGTGCTCCCCTACAGGAGCAGCGGATGACGTTCTTAAAAACAGCCTTTGAAACGATCAACAAACTGACAGATCCCAATGAGTATATTAACTGTGTGGAAACCTGGGCGGTCTTTGTATCGCAGTATTTTACGGTGAGTTTATAAAAGGAGTTTGATCTTATCAAGCTATCTCGGTAAATTAAAAATTATGCTTAATTTACACATGAAATGTTAATAATCTCTTAAAACTCATTTATAAGTCACTTCAAAAAAGAATACTTTTAATAAGTTTAGGCTTTTTTTGACAAACTTCAATAAACAGAAAATTAATATATTAATTTTTAGAAAAAATTTACATTCATATTTAGAATAATAAACATTTGTTAGAGGTTTAATTTCTAATTAAAAGATTTTCGGTTCTTATAAATGAATTTCTTTATCGCCAACATAATTATGTGTCATTAGTTGTCGGTTCCATTTGAAAACAACGTCCTGATATTAATGATGATTATTATTAGACTTTGGGTCTTTTGATACAAATGGCTGAATAAACCATAATGAATAACTCGTATAATTATTTTCAATACCCTAGTCCTTCAGGTAATGTCCATATTGCATTTTCAATTTTAGGATAATTAAAAGAAAGTACTTAGATCCCTTTCAAATATACGAATGCAAATTACACTTCTTCCTGAGTCCTTAAAGCCCTGGTATAATAGGCGACTGCTAAAAGGGTCAGCAGCATGTATTCTAAAATAAACGATAATATCAAATATAATAAAAATAAAGATTGAAAATATTATCATACCGAGAACAAAGTAGTTGACGGCCTTCTGGCCCACGCCAAAGCCGTCACTCTCAGGCTGCAGGAAATTTATACAAACACCACCTATAACAACGGCCAATGTCAGCAGTTGCCACCAATAAAGATAGCATTCATCCTAAACGGTAAGAATTCACGATTAGGTTACTTAAATTAGAGGCCACATATGGGATCTTTGTGAAACCTTCAGCTTGAGTACGGTCATCAATATTCCACAAAAGCAATGCAGTAACCAGATTGTCTTTTGGATCCCAAGCTCCTGAACAGAACCATCTAAGTTAATAAACATTTTAATTAAATTATACATACGATAAAAAAAAATACTCCGTTACCTCTTTGAATATATTTAAGATCAAAAAGCGTTTGATAACCTATTACACATAATAACACTGCTGAGGCGGTAATAATAACTATTTTGAGAAGGTTTGCGATTATGAAACACATGACTGGAATACAGACCAAACAGAACTAGGTTGGGTTTGGTTTTATGTTAATATCGGCCAAGTCGAAAGTGTTCTATGAGTATAATTAATGTCAGTCGTATAGAAATTATTATAATTTCAATTAATAACGAGTTATAATGCAGAGGGAGTCGACTATGAAATACCTGGTGTAGGGATATTAGAAAATATTGATTCATCAATACTGTATCAATATTTGACGTGAAGACAGATAGCTAAATCGATACTGTAACTTTGCGATATACGTGAAAGAAATCGATCAAATTTGACAAAGATCTCGTAAACTTTAGACAATCATTTCGGACTTTCCTTACTTGATAAACCATTCTTTGTCTGACGTAAACTTTTATTTTAATTAAAAACTAAAAGAGATATAAACTTATATGAACTCATTTATGTTATCATAAAAAAAATATAATCTTATAAGCTTCTCTTTTTATTATTTATATAACATAAATAAATATGTAATATTTAAACAGATACATGAGGTTAATCGACTTCTGGGTGAACTAAATGCTCGGATGTGTCTGGGCAAGGCCTATGAGAAGCACTATTCTCAATTGCAGAATATTCTTACCAGAATTATGCAAAACTACAGAAGCATTGAGCTCCTGCTGATACAGCCGAACTTCCTGCCCTACCTGGATCTCTTTCAAAAGGAATCTGTGCGCGTCGAAGTCTGCAAGAACATCCTTAGTTACTACAAACAGAACAGTGAGGAATACACCAGCGATGCTGTGGTCACGAACGCCTTAATGTATCTCGGCAAGATCCTAAATGACTCAGTAAAGTAAGTTAATTGGTTTTATGATTAACTGGATTATAATAATTGATCTTTTCCAAACATAAAGTGCATTAACAGTGGAGGACGAGCGACGTCAGATCTCACAGCTCATCAATGTCTTCATCCACAAGGTGTACTTTGGACGGGACTTGGAGCAGCAACTCAGTTTTTATGTGGAGGCTCGCGGAACGTTTAGTAATCTGGATGCGGTCTATGTGACTCTGGTCCATGCTGCCTGCAAACTGGCCACCCGAAATCGTTCTAAGTCCACTGGTTTCGTCAAGGCCTGCATTGCCTACTGCTTCATCACCATTCCCAGCATCGGGGCTGTCCAGCAGCAAATGGATTTGTACTTGCTGTGTGGGCAACTGGCCCTCCAGCATCTCTGCCTGGGGCAGTGTAAGTACTGCAAGGATGGCATTGGAAATTCAAAAATAAATAAATAATTCTTCCATTAGCTGATGCCTGCTTTGAGGCTGCCTTGAACTTGGTCAACGAGCTGCCCGCAGCCACCGTGGATTTTGAGGGCAAGCCGCGTAGCCTGGAACGCTTTCTGGTTACCTATTTGTGCAATATGCTGGCCACATTGATTGTGGTGCCAGATAGTCCAGAGCAAGGTGTCCTGTACTTCCTTCGGCTACTGCTGGACGTGGTGGGTAGGCATGAGTTTAAAGCGAACAGCACTGCGCCGAGTGTCATCTATCTGCATTGCCTGGACATGCTCTATGTGCAGAGCCTGGAAAAGTTTCCCTATCACATTCGTGGGGGTAAGAGTAACCTGTTTTTAAAAAACTAACCTGAATAACCTAAATATTCTGCTGATCAGTGGTTTCCAACGACGACTTGTATGGACACGATCCCAAGTTTTTGGCGGAGGTCAACAATATGTGCGGCCAAGTTGTGGATGCTATACTCCTGCAGCTCAAGTCCTTAGGGGTGGCTCAGCAGCAACGTTCCCAGGCGGAGCTATCCCTGGAACTATTTCTAAAAATTGTTCGGTACGCCGACTTGGAGAAGGAAAGCATAGCTCAATTGGCCGTGAATCTGTGGCTTCTGGCCAACAAGGCTCAGTCGCAGCTGGATGTCAAGACACTCGTATGTTGAAAATGTGATAATTATAGTTAAAGTCTGTTTTTGTGAGCTTAATTCTCTTTTCACAGCCCCAAACTTTGCGCAGTGTGGAGGTACTGTATAAGCAAGTCAAAGATGCCTCACCCAAGCAGGCTCAGGCTATTGCCAACCTGCTACTGCGCATGCGCAACAGCTGAAAAACGAGCTTGTAGAAACTAAATCTAGCTTTCCTAAGATATTATATATTCCTGTGTTTTGCGCATGAATCTTTTACGGATTTATGGCAGCAGTCAACCTTGATTTTGTGTTCTTTTACACCGTTTTGATGAGTAAGTGACAACATCGTTTTGTATTAAAATTTCTGTGCAATTACAAGTATGTTTACATTTCGAGATGCTTTTACATATAAATAAAAACAATTATTTAATGTGTGGTTTCAATGAATTCCAATAAAATTCAAACGACAAAACAATTAAAGTGCTTAAAAAAGCGCAGTTTTTCAATGCGTTTATTCAATTATTCGATTGCTCTGGCCCGCTGTCACAGCCCATTCCGCAGTTTAAGCTGTGCGTTATAAAGTTTCTACGCTGACACCAAAGACAATATAAATAATAATTGCGTTATACGACTTTTGGATTCAATGGGATTTTATATCAAAGAAATACACGTTACTCATATTATTTACTTATTTTGTCCTTGCTGCCACAATGTAGAATTAAAAATTTTACGAGAGTTTGGTGGTAATTAAAGACTCCCTGCAGGTGTTTACTTTTGAATGAGAGTGTAAAAATACGACATTTACTTTTCTGTGTGTGTTATCTTATTCTTTTTGGTAGTTTAAAACATTTGAGGCATTTCTGTCGATTGCAGTTAACACATAAAGTACATATGTTAATGGCTAAAAATCTATGGCTGACAAATAAAGAGTATCGGATTCAAAATCAACAAAATTAAAGCGAGAGTTTATGAATATTAAAGATACATGTATAAAATGGTATATGTAAATATATATATATATGAGTTATGCGTGCATACGGGTAACTCTTGGCTTAATGTATTATCTTTTTCGATCAATAACATATTTATTTTACATTGGTTGGCAATTAAAAACAGATTATAATTAACTGAATCTTAAGCCTTTAAATTGGCAAAATAACACAAAGTTTTAAAGTTTTTATTGCTCTTTCTGAGCGGATCTTTTCTTCTGGGAAACACGAATTATAATAATTAATATATATTTGGCGAAAATCTAACAATATGATTTGTGCTTTTTGGTTATATATAATATTAAATATTTTAACTTATTAAAAACAACGAAAAATATAACAAACTTAAACCACAAATCCACAAGAGACCGAAAAATAATTTAAGCAAGAATTACCCATATGTGAGTGAGAAAAATGTATAAAAAGCCTGATTTCTGCAGTCTAGCGATTAGAAATTCGTCTCTTTAAACTCCTTGGATTGCAGTACGGGGGAAACCGCTACCTCTCCATCGCCGTTCTCGTTTCCATTGTCTCCATGACCGCCTCCCACCGTGTAGGCCATCACAGTGGCATGATCCAGTTTGCCAGGCAAAGCCACAAAGGTACTGCTGTCCACAATCCGCTTCCTGGCCGCCCGGTGCTGCATTCGATTTAGTTGCACCTCCCGCTTTGCGCCATCCGGTCCCGTAGCGAGTTTGTAGAAAAGCTCCCGTTGCTCTAGGGTCTTCCTTCTGGCCGAGGTTATCATCCTGACAAAGTCAATGAGCAGGTGGCAAAGTCTTCGGGCTGAGGAGCAGGGCGAGAAGGTACCATTGATGCCATAGCTTAGCAGGTCCTCCAGCCGGTACAGAGTCAGAGCATGCCGCTGGGGTCCGGTTACGAGGGGCAAGCCAGAGATTGATCTGGGAATGCGCTGTGGCGTCACCGAGGGCGGAGGAGCGGATACAAGCCCCTGGCGTGGCTCTATGAGAGTTTGCGATCGCATATACTTCGGACGACTAGGAGCATTGTTGGGCGGACTGCCCGCCTTAGACTGACGCGCTGGTCGAGTGGGTGGCGTCGACGGATGAAGGCGGGCATAGATAGCCGAGGCACTCTTGTTTTGGCGCTTGGGCGCCAGATTGGCGGGTTTACCTTGCCCCGATGCCTGCAGCTTGACGTCCGGCGTCCAGGCCTCAGCGAACTTTCCCACAACGGGATCGAAGTTATCACTAATCCCATCCGATGTGAGGAACACAATGTCGCCGCTCTCGATGCAGCTCATCGTGAAGGTGAGATTGCTCAGCTCTGGCTTATTGCCATCCGCTGGTCCAAGGGCGCCCAAGGCGTCGCGCATGTCCCGCATGGAGCTGATGTCATGCGAGGCCTGCGTAAGTTCACGAACTCCGTGCTTCTTTGAGTACACATAGCCGAGGGAATCGCCCACGTTGCAGGCGCAGACCACATACTTGCCCGGTGCTCCGTCCAGCGGCAGCACTACGGCAATTGTCAGTGTAGAGAGTGCTCCTCCCACCTCCAATATGCAGCCATGTCCCTCCCACAAGCTCCGCAATAGACTCACAAACACCTCTTGGGTGGTGGTGGGCCGGCACTCCAGCGCCTGTCCGAACACCGCCCGATCTAAGTAGTCCAGACAGCCGTGAACAGCCGAGCGGGCAGCTAGGCGAGCTCCATCCCCTATGGTAGATAATACAGAAGTAAGCTGGTGAGCTTATAGTCAGTTGGTGAAAGGTTAAACTCACCCCAATTGACGCCATCTGCCATGGCCATGATGGCGGAATCGCCACGCACAACCATGCCATAGCAGTCGGCAATGGGGTTGCCCATCGGCTCCTTGGTCAGCATATTGTTCTCGTACAGGGACACCGAAATGCCATAAGCGAAATCGCATTCCATGCGCCAGTTCTCCACGCCGGCCACCAGCGCAGCCGGAGCGGCGCCACCTTGATTGCTCACTGCCTCGCGCAGCAGACGCTCTCTTTCCGAATTGGTATCACCGTTTGCCAAGCCCTCAGTCTTTGCATTCAACAGATTCCTGTTGTTCTGATCACCGCTCACCATGCTCACCACAATGGTGGTGGCCTTGCCTGCGTCGGTACCAGCAGATGCCGCTGATAGATTTGCTATACTACTCTTGGAGTTCTTGCGGGATCGCATACCCGAAGCAGTAGTGGATCCTGATGGCTGATCCACAATGCTTTGTCGCCGGGATCCGGTCTGCGGGCGTCCGAATTTACTGGCCAATCGAGTGGAGTTTTGTGTAACCACCGGTGCTGGCGGTGTACTCTTCCTAACGCCATAAGCATCTTCGTTCTCCTGTTGCGTGTCTATAAAATCTATGTCGTCCGCAAAGCTGGTGCTTAGATGCAGCTTGGAGCGCTTGATGCCGTTCAGACCCTCATCCGGTCCCGTACAGGCGGCTGTTATGGAGCAAGTGCCTGCCTCATAAGAACCCAGCTTGAGCACGGGCATGTCTGTGGGATTCTGGCCATTGTAGATCTCCGGACCGGCCACAAACAGTCGCTGCATGCGCCTTAAAATAAAGAGGTTTATTTAGATATTATTTAGTTAAAAGTTTATAGTTTTAGGCGCCAGCTCGCGTCTCTATTAAATTTTATATTCTTCTTTAGAGTTTTGACTCACCCCTCGAGATATTTGGTAATGAAGTTACCGTCCTCATCCTCGTGTTCGCTAGTCCTCCGTCTGCCCTCGCGAGGCTCCGCAATGAAGCTCAACTGACGGAAATAGGTGGTGACCTTCTGGCGCAGAGACGGCATCTTGAGAGAGGGTGCTCCCTCCTCCGCTCCGGCAGCTCTCACTCTCCAATTAGGGATTTCTTAATTGCTAGCAAGATGGAGGGTCGTCTGTCAATAGAAGCTGCAGAGGACGACAAGGGGAGGGCTCGGGATGACCACTAGTTCGTTCACCTCATCTGCGGCAATTGTTGGGGGAGTTGAGTCACTCCAGCTGCACTCCCTGCAAAGAGAGAGGGAGTTTAATTTCGAGCTTAATTTAATTATCAATAAATTATGCAATTAAATGGGGCCGAGCAAGCACGACAAGAATTACAAGCAAATTGCAGTGGCAGCCGCATAACTGATGTCATTCCTCGTTCCTCCACCAGCGCTTCCTAATGACGGGATGTGCTTTTTAGTTGCCGCAGGCACTGCATCCTTCCCCTGGCCAAACACACACCAACACAAACCCTTTTACCTCATTAGGTGGAGGCTTCCAGGCAGGGAGGAAGCCAACCCTGAATGGGCTTTTCAGTCAACTCATTGCGAATGCAGGAGACACTGATGCGGACACAGGAATCCCATCTCCCAGTCAAGTTTCAGATGACGCAGCTCTTAGCAGGGCTCTTGGCCTGTGTGCTATGTCAGAGATGCCCGCCTTAAAAACCTCTTTAAATGAATGGGATATCAAGGGAAATATATATTTAAATATATTCTATGGGGAAATATATTGAAATATATACAAATTTGTATGCAAATATAAATTTTAATTATATTTTGGCCAGATTTAAGCCTGATCTAACTTTACTTCGTCCTGGTTGTCAAACTAATCACCACTGATGATTAATGAATGGCCGAGCCACAGCCTGCGGCGACCTGGAACCCCAGCAGATGTTGAATTTTCAAATTCTGACAGCTTCAAGTTCGGTTTCAACGGAAAGATGATATCATATACGGGAGAGCAAACAAATGAAAGAAATGGTGCTGGTAGAAGCACCATCCATCCTCTTCGCCATCTCTCTCAGGCGACTTTTAATTGCACTCAACTACCTGATAGACATTGCACAACAGCCACCATAGAGATAACAATGGATTCCAACAGCCATAAATGCTAATCTTCAACCACAATTGCCGTCGAGATGCTTTTCTTTAGACGCTGTACACACAAAACGATTTATATAAATGATAAACAACAACAAAAGTCGGCACCGAAAGTAGTCTCTCGTTGATGGCGGGGCAATTATTCGCCGCAAAAATTTTCACAAATGCTTGAAAAAAAATAAAAATATAAATAAAAATAAAGCACAATAAACCACTTTAATTTACGGCATTTGAGCACTTTAACTGACAAATGAGTGGATTGAAAATGATGTCGATTAATGGCGTGGGTTCTGTTCATGTTGATGGAGTGCCTTTCTATGCTCTGGCCGTCATCGAAGGCGAAAAGCACTTGAACCTTGAACCAATTGCTCTCTTGATCGAGTTTCGCTGAACTTGGACTTCACTCACGACAAATCAATCAGCAAGTCGAGTAATTCAATTGCAGCCTCCCATGTGTTGCGCGATTTCTTGGCAAATGCCGAGCACTGATCTGATTGCCACCACACCCGCATTCCCTGTGGCCAAGCATTAAAATCAAATTAACCCAAGTAACCAGCTCCCCCGGCTGCCATTAGCATATCACCGTCTCAAAGATACAAATCAAATGAATTGAAAAGTCAGAGCCGAGACAAAGGCCTCCGTTCCATGGGGAGCAGAGTGTGGGTGCAATGACTGTAAAGAGTGCACATGTGGTTACATTACTGTGGGTGCATCGAGGCGCAGCCATCTGTGTGCACCGATGCTGGCCCATGGCAATCAATCGGATGATTGAAAAGCCCACCTCTACTAGTCTCCACTCCACTCCACTTCAAGTCGCCACAAAACAATTCAATTTGGCCGCAACAATGTGCAATATCCGATTAAATGTGCAGCCAAAGAGATTACAGCCGCCGCACCACAAGAGCCAACATTCAAGCTCAGCCGCAGGCCAGCGTTTTGTTGTTTCTCGCATCTGCCACTGCTCCAATTTCTCCCAGCTCATCCACGTCAATCAGAGTCATAATATAAAGATCATCATCATCATCATCATCGTTACTTGACATACAAAGGGCATTTGAGTGTGACTTGGTGGCTACTCAATTCGCTGATGGGAAGCCATTGTGACTGCTCACATAATATTCAAGACTTGGCAATTGTCCACCTGAAGGCACGTGCTGGGAATAAACTTGAATAATAAAAAGTGTTTTCAGACATATGTTTTCTAAATTGTATTTCTCATTGATTAACAGACTTTTTCCTTAAAAAAAGCACTTATTGCATGTGTCAGATCTCTATTTATTCTATTCATTATTAAGACTTCGGTAACATGGTGCAACTTTAATAACATTTATCACAAACTTCGTGACATTAACGACACTCCCCCCAAAAAAAAATCAACAACTGACCCGCGAGCCCATTCTGAGGCGTGCGCCGCAATCAATCGACACTTTTCGATGAGATTTCGGGACCATCGAAATTTTCAACACTCGAAACTAATCAAGCGTGAAAATGGGGAAATCGTAACGAGGCACAGTGAGATCATTGTGCAAGACCTGGGCGGGGCAATGTCTAGTGTATAAAGGCAAATGTATAAATATTATCGGATGTGTGGCACAGATCTCGTGAGTTGCTCGAACTTTGTTTATGCCCCGAGTAACCAAAATAAACCATTTGGGCTTCCTACGACTATAAATAATCGCATTGGCTCGTATTTATAGAGCGGCCACCCAATAAAAGTAGGAAATATTTCGCAGTTTTCTCCTAGCAGATTTATTTGGCTTGGCGTTTCACTTGCCAAACTCCAGACTCGTCTTTATTCTCCCAGTGAAGTGACTTAATCAGATGTGCGGAATTTTTGTTTACTCACTGGGTTAATGAGATGTGGCGGCGGCGACGGCGGCTTCTCCGGCCCGCCCAGGGAGATTCTTTAATGCCCGTCTGGTTTTCCGCATCTTAAAAAGTGTGTTGATGCCAGAATGGATTTTACTTACAACAAACAAAGAATACCCTTTGAAGAATTCCTCTGCCGTTGAATAAATTAATCAATTTACAATATTTGTATAATATTTTATGTGGATAGAAAGGAATAGGACTATATCCAGATATGGGGATAGTAGGCTCATTCGATTGGGGCAAACTCAAGGCCCAAAATAACTTTGAATTGATTGTCATTGCCTGTCTCAGGGAACTACAAGGAACTACAAGTTAAATCGACATCGAGATCCAGGTAGTAAGTAATATTTTTCATATTTCCCGAGCCAATCAATTTTCCACACAGAGCTCTTGGGATCCCAAAAATGTTACCCCCAACGGATACTGTGAATCACCTTCTACCTGGAGAAAATGCAGCCACCGGGGAATCTGTAGCGGAGAAGCAGAATTTCCCGAAATATCCTATGGATATGGCCAGCATGATGCCCCAAAAAAGAGGACCACTTTGCCTGAGAATCACACTGGGAAGCAATCCGCGTAGCGAGTTTGTCAACGGAGTCCCCCCTGCATCATCTGCATTACCCAGCATCCTGCATACTGTGATAAATGAAGACTGATCCGAAAAATCTATTTTTTATAGATTTACTCGCAAATTATACAATTTTGTATGTATTACCTTAAGCCAGACTGCATTATTTTTAGGAAATGTTATTAAATATTTTTTTGTACAATTTTATCGTTAACTTAAAGATAAAAAAGCTTTTAAATAAAAAACCTAGCAATATAAATTGCTGAAATATTAAAATAATACATTTTTTGTGTTATATTTATTAGTAATCTTCCAATAATTCTCTTAAACTAATAGAATCTCAAGTTTCTACAGATTCTGAGCTTTCTTTAAGACCTCGAATTAAAGACTGAAGATGATTCAACCCAACCAGCTACTCTTTTAATAAAAATAACCCCAAAGTAAGCAAGTCTTCTGGGGCCCAGAGCTCTAACCAAATGCGGCTAGCAAACAAACACACACCCATGACTTTGGATGCATTTCGCTCTCGGCAAAGTGTCAACAAGTTGCGGGGCATTATGTGTGGAATCTCAAGGTGGTGTCGGTGGGGCTGTGGGTCTTTTAGTCTTTCAGTCTTAGCCCAAGTCAAGTGCAGCCGCTCGCTCAAAGCCGTTTTTGTGTGTGCGAGTTTGGGCCAGACAACAAAAAAACAAGAAGCTAAAAAAGCAGAGACACGAAAGTGAAAATTTGTTGCAATCATTGCGTGTTTTCCCCGAAAGAAAGTTGAAGGCCGATAAGCTGGAGATGAAATAGAGCTGTTTGCTTCCATGCTTTATGAGCTGCCAAAAATATTTCAGGCTCTTCAAAGCCCCAATTTATCATGGCTTTTCCAGGAAAAGCTTTCCTTTTTGCTTGGTTATTTATGACTTTGCAGTCTAAGAGTTAATACATAGTAGAAGGAGTTGAGTTATATTTTTTGTATCTATATCTTTTACCTAAATTATTTCTTTGAGAAACTTTAAATTCGAATGCTAATCAACACTCTAATAAGTATATTAGTTTGAACTCATAAGGAATTGCGTATTCTTTGGGAATTATATATGGAACCGGTTCCATAAACCACAAACCCGGCAAGTGACGACCGCAGGCACAGGCAGTCTTGGAAAATAAATAATGAAAAGCGTAATTTTCATTTCCTCATTTGCAATCATTATTCATTCCAGTCGTCTGGGCTTATCAAGTCATAAATTTGAATATAAAATATTAAGTAGAAAATGCATTAAGCAGAATGTTGTCTGTGGATGCAGCTCGAGCACATGTTAATGGTACTTTGACTGCTTTGACTGGGTCTGCCCAAACCCGAATTCCAGGCATTCTATTCATGTTTTGAATCGAAAAGCTTTTGGCTTGAAACCTGACCCCACCAACTGTGTGTGGACAGGTGTTGACTCATTGGAAAAGCTGTCAGCTGCATAAATAATGCATTAGACCCGCCCCCAGGGACTGAAAGACCCCAAGTGGGGCCAACTGGGCCCTGGGGCTTCATTAAAATCTGGCAATTAAAATTTTTACATAATGTAAAACCGCACGAAAACAATCACAAAGGAGTTCCTTCACCTCGCCATCGTCGTCGTCGTTGTCGTTGTGGGGAAAACAAAGGAGCGGCGGTATGGGTGATTCGGGCCTCTTCCACATTCCCGTTCCCGAAACATTTCTTATAAATTGCCACCTAATTGGCGTGTTTGGTGTTTTTTGCCGGGTGCGTGGTGGTACGCCTCATTTCCTGTTGCAACAATTTGCATTAATGGGGTCTTTCCTCGCATCCCCCCACTTGGAAATGAAACTGCAACAATACTGCATCTCAATGCGACATCAATTGACAGAGCGGTGAAATGGAAAGTGCAGCAAAGCTGCCTCTGGGACTTGGATCTGTGTCAGAAGTTAAAAGAAGCATCCTTTGTTTTATGGCAGTCACACTTCCTTGCAATGCCAGGAGCCCACCCAAATAGGGATCCACATAAGCCCACCCAACGACCACTCAACCCCAAAACCCACCCAGTTCTGCGACTTGCATTTCCTGCTTGCATGTTATGTTCTCCCTTGTTTTCAGCTTTTAGGGTCGCGCTACTTGGCCTGGTTTCAGCCACCGAAAAAAATAAGTATATAT
Source organism: Drosophila truncata (assembly GCA_008042515.1). Taxonomy (NCBI): domain Eukaryota; kingdom Metazoa; phylum Arthropoda; class Insecta; order Diptera; family Drosophilidae; genus Drosophila; species Drosophila truncata. The sequence goes on along the minus strand of VNJQ01003498.1, from coordinate 117,856 downwards.
ATTTGAAGAACTTGCCACAAGCCGAACACAATAAACCAAATGTGGGACAAGGCGAGAAATTCGGCTTACGAGAGCCATATCAAAGGAGTGCCCATCAAGCCTATTGTTTTGGGTCGAGTGTGGAATTAAGGCTATCAAACATCTGGCAGCCAAGTTACAAATAGGTTTCCAACCCCTTTAAGTCTTTCAGGTAATTGTTTATAAAAAGATGATTTGATGGAACAAATAGAATAACATTTAACTTATGGGTTTCTGTGGGATTTGCCAGACATCTGGCGGAAAACAGCAATCCTATCCCCACTTACATTTGGCAAGCCCACCTAATAATTTGCATAAATTGCATTGAAGTCTTCCTTCCCATGCCAGCTAGGTAGCGACAGCTGTCGTCGACTTATGTAGGACTTATATACGACTAATCCTACATGAATAAATTAAATGGGAAGCCTCAACCAAGAGCGTTTGACTTGGGGTTCGGTTTCGGTTGGGGCTTGGCCTTCGGCTGTGGCCTGTCGCCAGGCATACAAATAAGCCGAAACAACTCCTGGGAATGGGATATTATGCAAATCTAGAAAACCAGTAACCAGTTGGAGTTGGGTGTGGGGACGGGCGCGAAGGCAGGCTCCGGCTGGCCACTCAACTCACATATTAAATTAAATGTTAATGGCAACAAAGACAATTCAAACGGAGTCAAGGCCCGGGCCAAAGAACTGTGGCAAACAAAGAAACGCCAACTTCTTGACAACATTGCCCCGCAGCAATTGAGCAACCAGCGAGCCACTTTGCCCGCCGCCCGTGAAAAGGTAGCCCCCTTTAGATAATGTTGCAGTCTTTGGTGTCAAATGGCTGTCCACTGGCGAACTTTTCCGTTTTCTTGGTCTGTCAGGTGCCACCTTGGTCTGTCGCGATACAGTAAAATATCTGCTAGATGGACACCGGCCTTTTATAGTATCCAATGTTACTAACCAATTTGAGTTTGACTCATTAAAATTCTATTAAAACATAAGCTAACAACATTGATGGTAAAAGGTTATCTTGTTCCATACATTTCTTTACTTTTTATATAAGTTTAGAGCTACAAACCTTCTATTTAAATTATATTATTTCTATAAATGCACCTTAAACTTCCGTGAATAATATCTTTCACTGTTTCGTTCCCTGCAGCGGGTTAAGTGACCGATTGGCTGTCACCCACCCAATCCCCTCTCTCGTGGGGCTAGTTTTAATTCGAATTTTATTCCAATTCGTGTGCTGGTCAAATGCTTTGGCTATTCGCTTAGTCACTTTTCACCCGGCTGACTAATCGTAGGGGACGGCGCGTGCTTGGATCGAGACAGAGAGAAAGAAACCTTAAACCCCACAGATATCCCCTTCTATTCCCAGTACGCCTTCAGCACCCAATCCCACACAGCTGCAATTCAATGAACTCTGTCTGCTGTTGACTTTGTCGATTAATTTGAAATTGGCCAATGTTTATTTATTTTCATGTGGCTGGTCTGGGGTTTGGTCTATCGCTAATGGATGGATGCTTCTCATCAAAGGCAAAAAAGTTCTATTAATGTTCTCAGGCAAATTGGTTTTAATGAGCCGGAAACTTTTATGTAGAGCCAGGATTTTTTCGGCTTGACTTTGGATGGTAGGAAAGGAGCAGCCACTCATTGTCTCTTCATGTTGGTTTTAAACAAACAGAGAAATCCTATACTAAGACAACTTCTTCAGCCAGGCTAATGCATTATAGAAGAATGAACTCTTTCAGGCCCGGCCACGCAAACAAACTTCAACTTCCCCGGACCAACTGCGTCATAAAACAGCCACTGGCAATGCCACTCGCCATCTCCGCTTCCATCGAGACAACAAAGAATGGTGGCCACGTTCTAGCCAGAGGAGAAGGAGCAACTGGGAAACCCGCCAGTTGTGGATGGAGTCCAGACAGAACAACTTCATGCGACCCATCCTCCCCTGGGAAACAGAGCCAGACGGCAGCCGGGACAGGAGTCTGTGCATGTTTGCGTTTGCTCCTCGACGAAATAATAAAAGAAAGCCGGGAGAAAATATAAAATGGAGAAACAAAATATTTCCCAATGTGCATGGATAGTTTAAAGTTGTTTGGGAATCGGTTGAAGTACCAGCTCCACCACATTACCCCCACTAGAATCACCAAGCAGCAGCACTAAAAAAGTTGGGGAAAATTCTTTGGTTGCCAAGCGAAAGTGATTGAATTCCCTGGGAATTCCGGTTGGAATTTTTGATATATTTAAGTGCTGAAGTTTCTCAAATAAATTAAAGCGAAACCAGAGGTTGGGTTCACTATGATGATGGGAATTTTGAGATATGTACGTTCAAAATAAGGATCATAAAATAAGCTATTAAGATGAATTATTGCGTTGTGGAAAACTTAAACCTGAAGAAGGAGCTTAAAACTTTAATAAAATACAAATTGGAAATAGTTTTTCTTAATATAAAATACTCAAAATATTAATAAGTTTCTTTTATAAGAAGGCTTTGCTTTTAAACAATTCCCTGCTCAAGTTTTAAAATGGTTTGTGGTGTTTTTTTTTTATAATAGCAGTTTATATATTAATTAATAATTTGCTCTTTAAAAACTGCTGAATTTGCACACCAATTTAAGGTTTATTTTCTTCTTATTTTCGTCCAGAACCAAACTCTATGACTTTACCAAATCATATTCTCTTTGATGTTTTGCAATTTCCTTCGTGCTTTAAAATAAATCCCAAAATAAACATAGATACGATATCAAATTGACAAATTTCTGCCTTATGCTTTGGAAAATGGTTCTATTTTATACACTTTAAAGTGAGGTTGGTTGGTAATCCCCGTTCTCAGATTGAAATCACCCCAAATTGTAGCAAAGCTTAGATAATCGTAGATAACTTATCTGGGAAACAAATTTGTCGTTTACCACATGCAACGAACATACATATCTAGATTATATGTACATTTCGAGTTCAGTTCCCCCAAAATATCAAAGCGTGCTGTCCCCTTTAATTTCGAGTTTATTTCCGGCATGTTATCCTCCCGTTTGTCTTTTGCCGCAGTTTGCACAAGAGTTGGCAAAAAAAAAAATAATAACAGAAAGAGTTGGAGGAAGTTCCATCAACTCGTCCTACTGGCACTGCCCCTCGCCTTTCCCATTTTCCTCCAATTCCCAGCCAGGCGCCAAGCCATCACGTGTCGGCTTTTCTCCAAGGTATTGGGCTTCATCGTCGTGGGGTGAATCGATTTTGTGGCATGTCGAGCCTGGTATCCTTGGAGCGTGTGCCTTTGGCTTATTTTACAACGTCAGCAGGTCCCACAGAAATTGCCTGCAGCACGTCCAACTTGCTCAAAGTATTATTATGTTAGATGCAGGGGGCGAAATTTCAAACTAAATTGGAAAATGCCTTTTTTAATTAGTTATAAACAAACCTTAAGTTAAAAGTTTAATACTCTCTTAGAGTGTAATTAATGGCCGGCAATCTAAAATATATCATAAATGGATAAATGCATAATTCCCTTTATCTGATTTTTATGACTGCAACTTTTTTAAGTGTAAGTGTAGGAGTATGTGAAGGAAGAAAGCCACTGAGGAAAAGAGGAAGCTCCCGTCAAATGCAACTGAAGTTGGCAGGCAAACAAATAAAAAATACACGGACGTTTTAAGTGGCAAAGTTTTCGCTATTTCGCTCTGCGCCAAAATGCACTTCCTGCATAAAAACACAATAAATTAGCAAGTGGTCCCCATTTGAAAATTATCGTCATTTGACACACTCTGTTCGCATATTACTTAGCTTATAATTAAATGAGTAACGAAGCGATAAAAATATGGCAAACGGAAAAAATAGCACCAGTTATTAGCACAGTTTTTGAGATACGATAAAGCTCGTTCGCTCTGAAACCGGTTATTGCAGTAACAACGAAAGCTGAGTTTGTTGTTGTTTCTGCTTTTGGAGCAGCTGAGATTTCGCAGCTGCCGTGAAGTCACAAAATAAATATAAATAAGACGCACGGCAGGTGCATCACCCACCACCCCCTCCTCATGAGAGGAAAGAAGTAATGAAGACGCAAAGGCTGAATGAAAATATCAAGGCACACACACGCGCACACCAATACAGCCGGAAACAAAAGCACAAAACAAAACAGAACGCGACCAAAACAAGGCGAAGGCGGCAAAAACTTTGGGGGTCACAAAACACACAAAAATCAATAGATGGCAGCGAGGGGGATATAGAATACTTCGATATTTACTTACAATAATTGTGTCTCCTCTTTTGTACGCTTTCGTTTCCGTCTGTTCCCTTCTTATCGCCGCTGCTTTACATATGTTGGCGCCACTGGCGTTGTAAGTACGTATACTTAATGCGTGCGTTCCGTTGGTGGTGTGTATAAATATTTAACAATTACGAGGGTGGTTTGGCTGCGTAAAACTGTTACTTGATGAATGAACTTAAGGCCAAAAATGAAAATTATTCGCGTGGCATTAATGTGTTTATTGCACTGCCCGAATGTTTGGCTGCCAATTAGTGTCGGTACGAGAACGAAAAGTTTGACTAACGTCTATTCCGCAATCACACGCGCACGTCTTTCCGTTTCGAAATTTCAAATTCGAATAAGAGTGAATTCGCTCGAACAGTCAGATAGAAGTGAAGAAACATCGATAAAAACATCGATTTCTGTGAACATCGATGTTTTTCCACCTCGATTGCCATCTCCGCTGTTAGAGGTGGAAAAACATCGATGTTCGCAGAAATTTATGTTTTTAAATCTAAACTAAATTAGTTTAATTTTTAGTTTAAGAAGACAGAAATGATCATGTGACTTTTGAGTACGCAAACATTCGCCCTGTTCCTCTATTCGATAAATTTCCAAAATAGTGTGACCTTTCCACGATTCTTATTTGGGCTTTTCTAGCCGATGCAACTTGGTCACTCTATTGCAAAACTTCCAGCATTTCGCGGGATCGTCGGTTTTATTTGTGAATATTTAGCATTTGCGTAGTTTTACGGTTTTACAGTGGAACGATTATAGACGATCAATTGATTTTACATACCATTGCTTTGATAGCAATACTCTTAATCGAGAAATAAGTAAGTTTCCCACCATTTTTACGACTAAAATGCCGATGCAGGCACACGCACACGTACACACATACAGAGGCGGGCAAACAGAGACACGCGAATTTGCGAATTTCGTTTTGGCCCGTTTTGCCTGTGCCGTTGCTTTTGCTACTATGTTGTATGTGTTAAACATTAATTAATTGTCGCAATTTCTGCTTCGCTATAAATATGCGAAACGTGCCGTTTGTTATTTACGCCAACTAAATGGCCAATTGTGTTGCCTGTGCCGGTATTGGTGTGCGCTAGTGTTGGTGTGTTTGTTGGCGCGGGCGAATGGCGGCAATCGCACACAAACACAAGCGTACTGTTTTCGCAAAACGTTCATGCGACATTACAAAAAGATATATTAATAATATTAATAAACAAATGCATTAGGAATAAAAAAGAATTCACCGTCCATTAAAAGTTACAGTTGCGCGGCTTAACAGTGCGATCTTGTTAATGTTGCCCTTAAATTTGCAAAATTAGGGACTTAGAAATTTAAAAACAATGCTCAGCACGAATTTTATTAATAGTCAGGAATAAGATCACTTCGCGACATCTGCGATCGCATAAACGCGTAACGGCGAAAGCAGACTCAACGCACACACAGGTGAATGAACCTTTTTGCGTTGTTTTGTAATCTCAAATTGTTGCTGCTTCGCACCGTTGTGTGTGCGAATTTTGTAATTGTTTTGAGCGCGCGCGTTTTGCGCTCACACACATGGTGCTTTTCCGCGCCCGGTTTTTCTTTTCAGCAGCTCTGTTTTTCTTATGCTTGTTCGTAATCCTCGTTCTGCCTTTTCACTCTCTCCTCTTTCTTTTTATCCCGCGAAAGTGTCTCGCCTTTTGCCAATTTTTTTGCGAGTTCATTTGCATGTTTGCTTAATTTGTTTCCACAGCAGCTTGGCAAATGTTAATGAACCTGCGAGCCAGAAATTTGCAATACAATTTTTACAGAATTGAATGCTAAATGAAATTTCATAAATGTGTCCATTGGCTATTTATAGACCAAGTTGGTTCTGGTACACAGGAAAAAAACAGCTTGACAAAATAATATTAAAATCTATTACATCTAAAATATTTTTTGATAAGAACTTAATAGGAATAAATTTCCCTTTTAAAATTTTAAATGTCTGGATCTTAACTGGACGGAGTTTGTTGTTATAACCCTGAAATCAACTAATTTAGATCCCTCAAAACAAAATTAAATAGATCAATGGAAATATTACATATTTAAAATAATGTAAATCTTTTTATACTTACATGTTTACCTTAAAAACAAAACGAATTTTGTAAACTTTTTAAAAGAAATGATTTTCTTGTATTTAAATAATATATTATTTGTTTTTTGTGTGTCTTTTGTTTTTGTTTGTTTGTTTTCTTTCTTCGATAAGGCAAAGCGTTTGCATAAAAATACATGTTGATACTTTTAGCATTTTGTTTGGTTTGTAGTGGCTTCTATACAAGTACAATAAGTTTTGTAAACCATTTGTTCTAAAGCACTGACTGATCTCTGTACTGCTGAAGCTCTAAAAGTACTCGGTAAAGTTCTACAATTCGTCGTTAGGCTGTCATGACAAGCTCCTAAATTTCTACTTAACCAACTGGATGGTAGGATAATGGTAGAAAGGTTGCAGATCCTGTAGGGCCAACTATGGCAACAGCATTAGCATTAACAGTACATAACTGCTATGTTATTTTCCCCCACCATTTTGACCAGGGTTTCCTTCCATTACTCCAGTTAATCTGTCTAATTTGAAGCAACCGTCATTTCCTACATAACTGGGGCTTGATTAATGCTAGGCAAGCGAACTGTTACTAGAAAGCACTTTAAAGCCAAAGCCTTTGAGGAATTTCGATCCCGATTCAATCCGTCGTCCGTTCCGTGTATATAATGTCTCACATTTCGCATGTTACATGCTCATGAAGCTAGGATTAGTGTGCGGTGTATATATATAGAATAAGAGTCAAATCGAATGTATACAAAAGGGTTTACTTGTAAAGAGAGAGTGTAAATTGAATTTACAATTGGGCTAAGTTAAGTAAAGTTAGTTAAGTTAAGTTAAGTACACCGTACAATTAGAATGGGCATAAGTATTAAGTATAAGTTGTATAATTTGTGTGTGTATATATCAAGAACAAGGCAATTGAGTTTGAGTTTGGTACATTTCCAACACAGCTAACCAATAAATGGAGACTAAAGTAAGGGGAGTGCTGCCGAGCATTTCATTCAACATTCAATACTTTTTGTATTTAGATCAGCTTAATGATCCAGCTAGAATCCTCGATAGCCTGAATCTTCCATGTCTTGTTCAGATCTTCAGTTAAATTTCTTCTTTCTTGTTCAAATTTAATAATAGTAACAAAAAAATTTAAATTTAGCGATTTCTTAAGATTCCCGGAAATAGCTTATCCCAAATAAGTTGTGTAAGGAGGAAAATCCGGTTAGTTGAGGTTAGCAAAGCGAGGGCACAGAGCAGGATTCATCTACAGAATGTATTTGCCCTTGCCCCGATGCTCTGCTTGCCGCGTCGACGAAACGGCCGCCAGAAGGAAGCTGGAGCTGCCGCCGCTACTGGTGCCGCTGTGGGTATGAGTGCTCCCATAGCTGCCGTAGCTTTCGCAGCTGCCCAGGCTGCCGTAGCTGGTTCCGTATACGCCGAGCGGCAAGGCGTTTAGCTAAATCATGAGCGCCGAGAATGGGTTGTAGCGCATGATCTTCGACAGCAGGATCCACAGTACGGAAGTGATGGCGCACAGTACCACTCCTCCCCAGCCGAGATCAAGGCTCCACGAGGTGAGGAAGATGCGCGCACCCAGTAGAGGCTTGGCCATGATGGCCACGCCACCGGGTCGCGCCACAATTCCATCCACGGTTCCATCGTAGTCACTGTCCAGCATGGGGCGTCCCTGTTGCCGCTTAAAGTGGATGATCATCAGCGTGAATAAAGCGAAAAGAGCTGTGGAATTAAAATTGATAGTTGTATTTCAAAATGCCTGATTTAAATAGTAGGTCGAGAGCCACAACATATTCTCACACTTACCTGCCAGTAAATACATCACACCTGTGATGAGTATGGCGCTAATTTGGCGCTGACAGACGCCAAAGGCTCCCACGAGTGCAGCGCTGCCCAAGATAATCAGGCAGACCAATGAGCAGGATATGGAGAGGTTTTGCATTCCTAAGGGCGCAGAAATTAGAATTAATTACATTTTTCTTGGGGAGTAATGATATTTGAATATAAAGATGAAGATGTTGGGATATAATTTACAGGGAATGATGGCATGAGGAAAGGATGCTAAGCGAAAGCCAAGTTATGTTGTAAAATGAGATATATACTACTTTGTTGCTATAATAACAGTTTTTATCAAACTTATTTACAAGTCCCCTTAATTTTGTGATTCCATTTCGGATTTTCCCTGAATCCACACTTGTCTCTATAGTTGCTGTTAAATCCATTGTGGTTCAGCGGCTCTCCAATTTCCGCTTACAACGTAGGCAACTGTAAAACCAATTACCCAATAGACACTCCAGCAATTAAATCGGTCCTGGGTGCTATGGGGCCACAGCACGAGCATAAAAATCCAAAGTGGCAATTGCGATTTTAGAACGCAGTTAGTTTGGGGAGGCAGCAGAAAAGCAACCGAACCACACGGTGACCTATATGAAAACTCGCTATCCCTTCCTTCCTCCGGAAGTTCCTATCGTGAGCATGCAACTCTCGACACGGACATGTTTCATCTGTGGGGACAGGGCTGGCCACTGGAGTGGTGGGAGCAGTGGAACTACCCGTATTGACAATATAGAAAACCGGAGGCAAGCTCGGTTAGCTGCTGTGGTAATTACTTTATATAGTTGCCACAAGGACACTACATTCTTGTTCCTGCCACTGGCAATTGTTGGTGCCGTCTGGCTCTTGCTTTTCTGTTTTTTATCCGATGTGCTACGGGGATTTGTGGGTGCGCCCACATCTTGGAGCTTCCCCGAATGGGATTTGCGGTAATGACTTGTGAAATGTGCGACAGCTTGGAGCTAACATTTTAAGCCACGTGAAATGAATCGAGGTGAGGTGGTGGCGCTTAAAGCTCGTGGTTCGTGGTGGTACGTACAAATGCGATTTATCAAAATTTCTGGAAAAAATAAATACTTGTGGCCTTCTACATGCACATCTAAAGTGACGGTCTAGGGCTCAAACCTACAAAGGAGATTTGGAGGTGGGTGTGGAGTGGCGGGGGAGATCAGCAAGTGATGTTAAAGAAAACAAACTCAAAATAAGTATGGAAAATATAAGATTTAAAATAAAAAATATTTCGGAAAAAAGAAACAATTTTGTTTGCGTCTCGATTGTATCCATTAAGTATATTGTAATGGAATTCCTGTTTACAAAATGACCCTATACAGACATTAAATCAAAACTACCTTCATTTTCATAAGTTAAGTTCCAGGTTTTAATAAATAAATAATTACTTTCTTTCTATTACAGCTCTTTCTGTTCACTGTCCAAGGAAAATATGTCCGCTGAAGCCGAAGCTATTGTTACAACGGCTGCCGCCGATATGTCCTCACACAAAAAGCCTGTGGCTGTGGAGCCCGTAGCTGCCGATACAACCCCGGACAATGTTCCAGTGGTTGCAGCTGTCTCCACTGAGGGTACATCTGGCGAAGTCGAGCAGGAACGCTCTGAGAAAATACTTAAGGCCAAAGAGCTGTTTAGTCAGGGATCGCGAAACTTCCTGGTGAAGAGCTACGATGAGGCGGCCGACGACTTGAGCCAAGTGTGCCAGCTATACGCAGAGCTCTACGGGGATCTGGCCGACGAACTGGGACAGCCCCTGCTGCTGTGAGTAGGAGATGAAGCTTTAAGTCCTTTATATTTATTAATATTTAAAAAAAAATCAATTGCAGCTATGGCAAGGCGTTGATTGCCATGGCCTTGGACGAAAATAAAGTTATTGATGTGCCCGATGAGGCCGCCGATGAGGAGGACGAAGACATAGATGACGACGAGGAAGAGGAAGGAGGGGGCGAAGATGGGGAGGCCAAAAAGGAGGAGGCCGCCGCCAATGGAGCAAGCAGCACAAATGGCAAGGAGTTGGACAGCATCAAGGAGACATCCGACGAGGCCGATTCAACTGGAGAAGCAGAGCAGGCCCAGCCAGATGGCAAGGACGCCAAGAAGAAAGCGCCCACTGGAGTTGATGAGGTCAGCAGCAGCAATGGCGGTGGAACAAGTGCCGTCAACGATGATGAGCGACCGAGCACATCGAATGGCGGCGAGGTCACAGCCAGTTGCTCCAACGGAGCAGCATCAGCAACTACTGGAGAAGAGGACGGCGGCGACGACGAAGAGGGAGTTAGTGGCAGTCTTCAGCTGGCCTGGGAGATCCTTGGTACAGCGGCCAGAATATTTTCCCGCCAAGGCCTTGGTGGTCTCCAATATTTGGCCGAAGTTCAGACCGAGCTGGCCAATATTGAATTTGAAAACGGAATACTCGAGCCGGCACGCGAAGATTACGGTGAGTGCAATTGATAAACATAAATTCTTATGGCAAGGCGGTTAACTAATGTCGATTCTGATTACCACAGAGAAAGCCCTCAAAATCCATGGCGAGTTACCCACAAAGAACCGACGCGCCTTGGCCGAGTTGCACTACAAGATCGGGCTGACCTATCTGATGCAGCAGATGAACAAGGAGGGAGCCACGGCTCTGCGACACTCCAGCACGTTGATCGAAGAGGAGATAGCCGAGATTAAGGCCAAGGACGAGCCCAGTGAGCGCGAAAAGAATAACATGCTGGACCTGGAGGAGACTAAACAGGAGATTCTGGCCAAGATACAGGAAATTGAAGAGATGCAGGCTCAGGTAAGTTTTACATAATTGCATTTGTTTAACTTTTTAACGTTTCCAATTTCCTTATATAGACAATCGCCGAGGTGCGGGCTGCCCTGGACAGCTATATTAGGCCGGTGAGCAGTGGCGATGCTGCCGCTGCCTCTTCCTCGTCCACATCGACCAATGGAGCAGCCAGTTCGTCGTCATCCTCCACCAGTGGCGGCGCTACAGCAGCTGCCTCCTCGTCGGCCATTAGCAGCAGCTCGGCCAAGCCCACAGACATCACCCATCTGATCAAGCGCAAGAAGCCCGAGGAGCCCAGCTCGGAGGCCGAGGCCGTATGCTCGCCAGCCAAGCGGCCCGCCGTCTAGAGCGACATTCCAGTTGCCCAGCGACGGCACACCCACTCATAACCACAACCACGCCCCAAACACAATCACGCCACACATCAGCTACTTAATCCCAATCACATGCATTCAACCAACTATCCTATCCCTCGCTCCTACATATTTATGCTATTTGTTTGCTGTTTTCTACCAAAATTCTCTATAAGTCTGTAAGGTAACAATCACAATTAGTGCTAAGTGCGTAAAGTATATAAAATAATGTTTTTGTATTAAACGAGGAAACGAAACGAATAAGGAAAGCAGAAATATACGGAAAATTGCCTCAATAAGTGTTACGTGTGAGAGAGTGTGGGAACAGAGAAAGAGAGACAGAGAGAAGTGGATTTGGAGTTGGATTCACGCTCGGATTGCCCCCAGGATACGTACTCAGATGCGGCTGCAGAGTGACCTGTGACTCACTGTGCTGCCAGTCGTTGCGCTGCTCCTCTCCGCGAGCGTTCTCCATGGAGCCGGCCAGATAGTTGACACAAGGCGGCGCGCCGCGCGGAAACTTAGGATTGCGACGAAGCTCCTGCAGTTGCTGCATGGGCAGGTCGATGCAAAGCGTCCAGATGCCGCCGTGCATGGGCACTAGGAACACAGAGTCGCGCCGGAAACGATGATCGGCTGTGGAGAGAAAAGGTAAGCTTTAAAATGAAACAATTTGTTAGCATCATCGCCATACTAACCCCTTTTATCCGGCTTGAGCATGGCCACCTGATCATCCAGCAGCCATTCCAGGTGCAAACCCGATCGATTCGAGTAACGATCGAGGCTGTTACGATCCCACGTCACGTGCTCCCAGTGGTCGGTCATAATGGCGGCGCACAGCATCGCCGTGGCGCTGGTGGTCATCAGTAGGGTGACGAATAAAAAGAGCACCGGCGGCGGGCCCATGCAGCAAGAGGAGCAGCAGGCGCTGCCCGCTCCTCCGCCGCCCATGCCCATGCCAAGTCCCTCCATTTGCGAGCCCAGCGAGGTGGGCGATCCACTACCACTGCCGCGCCGCTGGATGACCTTGGCGCAGCTGTTCTGACGCAGCAGAATACTGTTGCTCCGCCTCAGGCTCTCAACGGCCGCCGCTGCCGCTGCTTGGGTGGTGGTTGGATTATCGAACTGCAGGGATCCCCCGACCACCGAGGAGGGGTGCTCATAAATGCTGTTGTGCCGGCTGGGGGCGAAGTAGTAGCAAGTGGTCTGGCGGTTGTCTGAGTTCGAGGCTCCTACAGGCTGCTGCTCTCCACCGGGCAGCTCCTCATTGCTGCTAGAGTAGACGATCGACTGCTTGAACTGGTTGGAGTAGCAGTTCTGCTTGAAGCTCTGCTGCTGCTGCTGCTGTTGCTGTTGGACGTAGAGCGCCTCGTAATCGCAGTGATGCGGATTGCGGTAGATCACCGGCCAGGAACGGGTGGTCTTCGAGTTGTGGCTATAACGGGTGGTCGACGTGGCGGGCGCTACGAAGCCAGGTTCCTCCACCAAGGGAGTTAGCTCATTCGGCGGCTCACCGGCCTCGGGCAACTTGCTGTGCGGATCCTGCGCAATGTGGTCCAGATCCGGATCCTCCTGCTGGACGGTGGTGGCCAGCTGGCGCTGGAGCACGTTCTTGGCCGCCGCCGAACCACTGCCGCTGGCCAAGCTGAAATCCTCCTCCTCGACCAGAGTGGCGCCGCCTGGAGGCGTGGAGAAAAGGCTGTTAGACGTCGGCGGCGACGGTTGCGAGCGACTGCGCAGCAGGGCAAAGTGCTTCGGCTGGATAGCCGGCTGATTACCGGCGGATCCGGCTAATCCAGCGCTCGTTGGCGAGGTGATGCTCACCTCCGGGACGCAGCGGGCCGTCACCTTGTACCGGCTGCCACTGCCAACGGCGACGCCGACGTTGACGACGCCGACGTTGCCCTTGGAGCGCATCAGTCATAAGTCGCTCGCGTCCCGCTTCTTGATCTTGTTCAGGCTCATGTGGTTCGTGGTGGTGGTGGAGGAGGCGATGGTGGTTGTCTGAATTGCTTGGATTGCGGATGTTCTTGTTTGCGGATTCGGATGGATGTTGTTGTTTGTATGCAGATTGCTCTGCTTGCAGATGTTGCACTTGATGTTGAGATGCTGTTGTTGTGTTCTTGGTATTTGTATTGGTTTTGGTTTGGTTTTGTGTGCGGCGCCTAAGAGTCTACTATGCAAAATATGCAACTTTGCTTTGGGTGCCTCGACAATAAAAATGTTAAATATTACATTAAGTATTTGTATCTACTAGCAGAGCTGTTGGTTGTTGTTCTTGTTATTGTAGTTCTTTGTTGCTGTAACTCTGTTGTAATACTTGTTCTTGTTGTTGTTGTTGTTACTTTGCTGTTTGTTGCTGTTGTTGTATTGGTTGTTATTGTTGTTGTTTTGCAGCGGCAACCCTTTTTGTTTTCTGTTTTGTTTATTGCACACCAATTTACATATTATGTATGTCTTGTTTTGATTTTGATTTGGATTTTAGTTGCTCTTATTATTTTGTTCGTTTGTTCATTTGCTACGTTTTTATTTTGCTTAGCTTGAAGCTATAAAAAGAAAGAAAGTAGAAGAAAACAAATGTACAACATGAGTTTGAAGAAGAGAACGCAGGAGAAGAGTCGATGCGGCAGAGAGATACGAAGAGAATACTAAAGGCAATCATCTACAAATAGTGTTAATAACTATATACTATATCTGCAGACAACGTTTACAACTACAGTATGTAAGTTCTAATGTGCACAAAAGCGGTTAGAGTGCCATCGGTCTATAAGATGCCAAAAAAAATGATTACTTTTCTGATTTAATAATAATTCTATAGGGTGTAATCAATACTTTAAACTTATTCAAAAGAAAATACAGAAGGGTTACGGTTTGCAGATTTTGTATTTCTTATAACTAGACAGTTTCTGTAGTCTTGTTTTTTAATTTGTTTGATTTTGTAGCGTATATATTTTTAATGATATAAAGAAGGGGATAAATAAGGCAGACTTGACCTTGATTCTGTAAAAAGTTTTGATCATTATTTTTAAGGAATTTCAAAACTTTTGTATTTTATAAAACACCCCTGATATATTTTCATTTAATATAAATAATAATATGTATATTAAATAACTTAATTAAGGATATTAAAGTAAATCCGAAAATTAAAATAAATTGTTAGATCTATAAAAAATATAACATTTACCAAGAAGACTTGAAGATATTCAAAGTATTCATTTCAATTTATATCAGATATCATAAATTATAGTACATTTTACAATGTAAAATGTACATTAATAAGGAAATAATCCACTATTGACTTCGTTATATAGCGGTACATATTGCTGAGGATCTTATGTCCCCTTGTGAGACAGCTTTCTTTGGAAAGAAATGTAATTAAATTATTAATTAATTAATTATTATATTATATATAATTCATACAATTGTTTTCGATTTCAACTGAAACAAGTTTAGGTCATTTAAGATTGTACTGACTATTTTATTTTCTTGGAAATCGGAAAGCCATGCTAAAAAGTTAGAAATTCAAAAGTATTTTCTTAAAATCTGCATATATACATATGGTTGTTTTGCCAAATACTCAATGAAAAATTCAAATAAATTTTCATCTCTCGTTTGCTTTCAGATAAATAATAATAATATGACTAACTTATACATGAAGAGAAAATAGCTTTCACATTTTCATTTTTAATCCGGATTAAAGTCGATGGAAATTATCTTCAGCTCTGTGGAAAAATAACAACGAACTTATTCACGCCCGATAAGCGCAAATTGCATTTAAAATTCCTAATAGACTTGACCTCCGGTCCCGAGTTAATCTAATCTAATTCCATAGCTGGTAACTGCAGGCGGAAAATATTCAGCGGAACCTGAATTGGCGCTGCATGGCTTGTATGGAATGGAATGGTCGAAGGATTCAATTGTTCTCGGTGCGACCTGAATCCGGCCACACGGCCGGAGAGCCAGCGGAAGAGCGGTGGTTCGCCGGGGAGAATGAGAATGGCTGTTGCATATTACATGAGGCCGCCTCAACGCCCAGCGGATATCCGGTGGCCCGGTTGCTGCCCCCGAACATTCCGTATCCGCCCCCGTGGCAAATTCAATTTGCTCTCTGTGCCGGCCACTTACGGAGTGCAGCAGGTGTAACGTAACGTTAGAAGGACCTCCGCTACCCAGCCAACAGTCATATGCGGATGTTTATGCGCCCAGAAGCCAACCGCATTCTCACCCAGTTTCGCATCTGGCCACAGTCGGCATGTCATTTCGGCGGGTTTGGCTTGGGTATCCTATTCCAGGGACTCTTTTGTGGTTGGCAGCCGGGCAGCTGGGATTGTCTTTGCTTTGCGGCCGGCATGAGTTTTAATTTTAATTCAACATTTTCGTTTGCTTTGTGCCAGGGAATTAGGCCAATTTCGGCCAAGTTTGGCCAGTGGAAAATTGCTGTGTGAATTTTATTAAACTGTTTTATAGCTGGAAAAACAATTATTTGCATACATTTTGTATTTAGAGAATTCTAGCTGCGGTAACAAATAAATATATTAAATTCAATTTAATAATGATTGTTTAAAATTTAATTTAAATAAAACAGCATACATTTCAGACCACTGTTTAATGGTAAATAACAGGGGAAACACTACTTGCTTAAAAACTGTGCCAAATGTGACTTCATTGGCAACCTGAAACATTTTTATACCCTTGCAGAGGGTATTATAATTTTGGTCAAAAGTGTGCAACGCAGTGAAGGAGACATCTCCGACCCTATAAAGTATATATATTCTTGGTCAGGATCACCTCCTGAGTTGATATAAGCATGTCCGTCTGTCCGTCTGTCCGTCTGTCTGTTTCTACGCAAACTAGTCTCTCAGTTTTAAAGCTATCGACTTGAAACTTTGCACACACCCTTCTTTCCTTTGCACGCAGTATATAAGTCGGAACGGCCGGGATCGGCCGACTATATCCTATAGCTGCCATATAACTGATTGATCGGAAATG